>CM059193.1:53875012-54050555 GCA_030323885.1 Branchipolynoe longqiensis | reverse complement strand
ATAAAATTATGCATGTATGTATGTATGTATGTATGGAAGTATATATATATAAACATTTGTGATATATCAATGAGTTTCCTTACCATCTTTCCTTTTAGTTGGTGGAGTTAAATGAAACTAATATCATTCAAAAGAGTTTTCCTAAATAAATAAAGTGAACTATATCACATTATCACCTTGAATAAACTTACCTAGATTTAGAAGGAAAAACCGCTCTTCACGTTAAGTCGACTTTCAAATACTGGAGGAAGATGTGAGTAGTGTTTCATCAAACTTCTGCCTATGAGATCTTTCTTTCTTTTCAATGGTGAAACATATGTTGGAGGAATTAAATTATTGTAGAAAGTTATTTTCTCTCCACCATCGTCATCATCTTCATCATATTTTTTATCCAACCCCTCCTCCCAAAATATCTAGAAAACATGAGAAATATAGTTACATCAAAGAATAAATAAATCCAAAATAAATAAGATATGAACATTTTATTGTGAGACGAATGAATTTAAACAACAGCTGGCTTGTCTTCTGTCAAACACCCCCAACAACCACCGCCTCGCAGAGAGGGGTGGTGTGTGTGTGTGTGTGTGTGGAGTGGAGAGGAGAGGCACGTGCGATACTCACAGGGGATTGGAGTATATGCTTGGAGAGTGTATTGTTTCACAGAGAGGGGTAGTGAGTGTGTGTGAGTGGAGAGGAGAGGAGAGATCCGCGCTATGCCCACAGGGGATTGGAGTATATGCTTGGAGAATGTTTTGTTTCGCATCACTTAACACTGCTTTTGGAAGGGGAGGAGGGGAGTGAAGGAGGGGAGTGAAGGAGGAGGATAGTGAAGGAGGGGGATGTCAGGGGAGGTGAATAGGAAACTATGCTTGGAGAGTTAGAACGTTTTGCATCAAATATCTCATCCAATGGGTAGAGAGGAAAGGAGTTCCATTGATAAAAAAACAAACCAAAAACTAAAAATACTTTGTTATCATGGGAGGGAGGGTGTGATGATTTTGAAATCTAATTAAACTAGGCGTGGCTTATTCACTCTGGTGAGTATAAAAACTGGTGGATTTTTTACTTCCATCAAGCATCATCTATACTCCAGTGAGAATAGAGCTTATTTCCACACCACCACCACCTCCTCCTCCAAATTCACCATCACCACCACCACCACCTCCACCACAGCCACCACCACCAGGGTCAGCAAGTCTATCACTTCTAGCCGACAGTGTTATCCGATAGTGACACCAACTACATCACACACACACCAACGGGTATTCCCCCCCGACAGATTTACTACCCTACTAACGACTTCTCCTCCGTCAAGCCCCATCGGGTAAAGCCCCCATTCAACAAATTTATTACTCAACTGACGACGGCAACATGAGTGGAGGAATGACCTACAACAATGCACGCAATGACGTCTCGCATGAAGAAGGGTAAGTTGAAATATACACACATATATTTCACATATATATTTATATATATATTTTTTTCTTGATCTTTTGTCTGTTTAAGTTGTGTGAATGAATTCTTATGTGAGAGTATGTACGTCTGTGAGCGCGTGTGTGAGTGTGCGTGTGTGCGTGTGTGCGCGTGTGCGTGTGAGTATGTGGTTGTGTGAAAAAGCACCTGTATATGGTGTGCTATGCTGTGTGAGTAAATGTATATGAAGCGTGAGTGTATGTATATGAAGGGTGAGTGTACGCATATATGAAGCGTGAGTGTATGTATGCGTACACTCACGCTTCATACACATGTACTGTATGATGGATATTATTATTATTATTATTATCATTATTATTATTCACTCCCGCCTTTCTCTTGAGAGTGTGTGTGCGTGTGTGTGCGCGCGTGTGTGTGCGCTCACTTGTGTGCGTACCCATGACAGAATGGAAGCATGCAGTCGCTGTGTGTATGTGAGTGCGCGTTTGCGGGTGTGAGTATGTGATTGCGTCTTTCTCTTGAGAGTGTGTGTGTGTGTGCGTGTGTGTGTGCGCTCACTTGTGTGCGCATCCATGACAGAATGGAAGCATGCAGTCGCTGTGTATGTGAGTGTGTGTGTGTGTGAGTATGTGATTGCATCTTTCTCTTGAGAGTGTGTGTGTGTGCGCGCGTGTGTGTGCGCTCACTTGTGTGCGCATCCATGACAGAATGGACGCACGTGTCTGCGGGTTCGTGCGTGTGCATGTGTGGTTGCGTGTGTGTGTGGTTATGGATTTAAATAAATATATGTATGAGAATGGGTTTGTATGTGCGCGTGTGTGTATGTATGAATGAATGAATGAATGAATGAAAGAATGAATGAATGTATATACACCTATATAAATATATGTATATATATATATATATATATATGTATGTGGGTGTATCTCCCTTACCAACTATTTTGATTATTATTATTATTATTATTATTATTATTAATCCCATTCTCTCTCTCTCTCTCTCTTTCTTTTTCTCTCAGACTTGATGTTATCAAGTTCTTTAATGTCGCCCAAAGACGAATGACGATTTCCATTGTGGCGTTGAAGGAGCGCATGCAGAGGATGGAGAAAGCAGTCGAAAGTGTCAAGATTGGATTGAGTGAAGTGGAGTGTGCCAGCGTTCAACTACAGCTGGCTGCGGTGAGCGTCGCATCCCAACCGAACTCTCGCTTTCCACCTGCTATGACGATGCGAAAGATGCAAGCTGTGAGCGCGCGAAATTCGGAAGAGGTGATGCAACGTGTTCAACTTCCTGAAAATATCACCATGAAAAAGAAGGAGAATGGGAGAATGAGGTTGATGAAAAGTGGAGTAATGAAGGATATTACTAATCATCCTTCTTCAACTTGTCATCTTTCTCCTCCTCCTCCTCCTCCTCCTCCTCCCCCTCCTCCCCCTCCTTTCGATTGTAATTCTAATTCCAATTCTAATTCCATTCCCCACCCCCTTTCTCCTCCCCTTTCGCATCAAAGGAAGTTACCTTTTCTCCCCATCAGCATTCCCTTTCCCACTGCCTCCACCACGACCACCACCACAACCACGACCACTACAAATGCGGTTAATGACAACAACATCATTGAATGTGGATTTCTAGTGCCGGGAGATGGAGTTCTTCCTCCTCCCTCTCCACTAGCGAATGACTCTATTGTTGAAATGGGGAGTGTGTGCAATAATTATCTTGGAATGAGTTGCCAACCCATAAATTTTGAGAGTCTTCTCTTTGACTTGGAGATGGAGTCTCCTTCTCTCCCCATTCCCCTCCCTGAAGTTGAAGTTGAAGTTGAAGTTGTTAATGAGGAATGCGGTGGAGAGTTTATTAGTAAGAGAGATTTACTTTTATTAAAATTAGAATGGGGAGTCTCTCCACCGCATTCCTCTTCCTCTGCCCCTCCTTTAGAAACTCTAGATCCGGCGGGTGAGCTACAGGTGGGGGGGTTGCATACTCCTCCCTTACATTTTACTGCCCCCATTTCTATTGCGGCATTAACCGCGAGGAGCGATGCACTCTCTACTTCATCTCCGCTAGTAGAATGTGCAAGAAAACTGGTGAAAAAAATGGGGAGAGAAAAACAGACGCACCATCATCATCATCATCATCATCATCATTAACATGATGATGATGATGATGTTGATATTGTTGGAGTTACTATGAATGATAAAGATGAAGAAGGGGAGGGAGATGTGTGGAAAACTCCACATTTCATGCAAAACTCTCGCCGGAAACATATGAAAAGTCGTTTCCGACTACAAATGCAAAACAAGGTGGAAAAGGTGAAGGAGTCGAAAAAAAGACTCACTCCCCTTAACGCTTGTCCCGTCCCTCCAAAAAAGAGAAGCTTCCCTCCTCCTCCTCCTCCTCATTTCAATGATGAAATTCCATACAGGGAAGTTCATAACCAGCACATTAGGAAAAGTGAGGAAATTGAGGAGTTGGAAGAGGAGGGAGAATATTTTTCCCTCAAACAAAGGCGAAAAGTAAAACTATTTCACCCCAAAAAAGAGCTCATCATAAGTTAATTCACTAAACAAAAACAAACTTGTCTATAGAAGATAATAATAATAGTAATAATGATTTTGATGAAATTTTAAAGTATAAATTGATTAGTTTTGGGAAAAGACGTTACTTGCTATTAGTCACTCGAACTATAACCACTGTTGGGGGTTATGTAGTTATTGATATTGATATTGATGTTGATGATGATGGTGTTATTAATGTCATTGATGTGATACTACTACTACTACTAAAAAATACATCAACAACAACAACACAAATGCAATTGTCACAGGGGAAGGAACTCCTCCCACCGAGAGAGTTTGATTTCACTGATTCAAACACGTGTAATGCTAATATTGACTTCGCTGTTGATAATAGTAGTAGTGGTGAAGAATCCGATGAACGAGAAGCATCCTTCTTAATGACTTGGAAAAAAAAGTGCTTAACTTGTTTTTCCCTCATGATTTGTGTATTTGTATTATCACTGAGTTTTACGAGCATTATTCCAATGAAAGAAATGCTTCAGACCGAGTTTCTGTGTAAAATGATGAATACAAGCATTGAGTATTTTTTACATTTGCAATGAATGTATGTTTTTTGAATTAATGAAGATATTTATTGTTTCATCGTGTTGAGAGATGACTCATCCAATGTTTATCATTAGCATTAAGTTATGAATAAAATAAGAACTATGAAATACAATAATGATGTTTTCTGTCTTTTATTCTTACTGTTTTACGAACAAACATTTTCAATATATATATATATATATATATAGAACAAAAGATACACATAAATACATACACATGAATAACTACTGTTACTGCTGCTGTTACTGATAGTCTTAATGATGTTGTTATTACAACTTATTTTAGTTAAACTACTACTACTAATACTAATTCTCCTCAGTTTACTTTAGAGTGAGACCTCAGTTTACATTAGAGTGAGACAACATCATCTTTGCCAACTGAAGTTCCATAGGAAGAAAACCAACACGATTACAGATGTCGCACTGCTTGCAATTGTGCGCAATCTCATCACACTTCACCTCAAAGTCACCATGCGGGAACAGGAATGATGGAAGGTGTTCCTTCAGAAACTTGCTTAAAACTTCCAATTGATTTGCACTCAAATAAACTCCCTGTTTGCAAGAAGTTAGCATCCTTTTCTCTGGAGGTTTTGATCTTTCAGTGCTCGAAACAAACCATCTGCGAAAGTCAATGCGAGAACTGTCTCGCTCAATCACCGCATACACACCGCGACCAAAGTTGACGTGGAATCCTCCAAAGCGACGCTCTGTCTTAGCCTCTTTCAGAGCGCGTATCATATCATCAATGCTTTCAAGCATGATGGCGATGGCGTTTTCATCAAAGTCCATGAAATATCGATTGCTCGCTGACTTGAGTATCACATCATTAGCATCATGCTTGGTTAATCCCCCCTCCAACTCTGGGATGGATTGCGCCCCACCTCCCGCAGCATAGTCATCGCGTCCATGACGAGTCCATAGCGCAATCTTTATGCCTAGCTTGATGCCGGGACCCCTCACGCGTTCCACATACACATCGTTGCCCAACGGAAAGCTGGCTGCATCAAATTGCATCATATCGATTCCTCGGGGAATGACTAAGAATGTTGAAATCTTCCGACGCGTCTTACTTCCTGCTGGAAGTAAACGTTTTGGAATAATCAATGGAGAAGTTGGCATAGCTGATAGTAGCGATTCCTCCTCCTCCTCCTCCTCCTCCTCTTCTTCCTTCTCCTTCCCCTTCCCCTTCTCCTTCTCCTTCTGCTTCTCCTTCTGCTTCTCCTTATCATTCGACTCTTCAACAGTCCTCCTCCTTCTCACTAAAGAAGATGAAGAAGAAGAAGAAGAATGCGGGGCTGAATTCAAAATATGAGGAAAAGAAGATAACTTGGAGTGTGAAATGAAATTCAACTCCGCCTCATTCTCGCTGTCATTCTCGCTCTCCTTCTCCTTTGATTGACTTCCAGTTTTCTCCCGCTTCTCCTCACTTCTCAATCTCTTAATGAAATCGCTGTCTTCGATCGGAGAGGAGTCAATAATTGACATTTCCTCCTCAAATCCTTCCTCAAGTTCCTCTCCATCTGTATCGGAGAAGTATAAACTCATTTTCTTTTTTTTCACTGGTTTACTCATTCCTGCTGTCGCTACTGCTACTGCTGGTATAGACTCAGTCATTGGCACTGAGCGCTTCAAAAACCCCTTCTGCATGAAAGTCATGATAGCGACTGAGAGGAACAGTGAGTCGTGGTGGAGGTATCAATGGAAAAGCTTATATAGCTTGTGGGGTCTGTGAGACTTTAAAAAACAACTACCCTCCCCCCCCCAAAAAAAAAAATAACCACACACAAAAGAAAACCTCCCACCACACACAAAAGAAAACTGACCCATTCGGATGTGGAGTGGGAGGGGGAGTGAATACGTGGGGTGAGGGAGGGAGGGAGAATGGGAGGGAGGGAGGATATGCATGGAGGTTGGTTTCGCCTAGGCGGTGTGCAACGGAAAACTACACACACACACACACACACTTGTGCGCATACTCATTTCAGATAGTGATATTGAGGTCATTGTTATCATCAACATCGCTTGCATCAATGGAATCCAACATCATAGTTCGCCAACCGAAGAAGGGCCACTTCCAATGCATTCCATATGAAATAATCCAAGCATTGTTAAAGGCAAATGAAATCTCCTGTGAAAACGCTTCTTTATTCGGAATGAGAATGCAGGAAAAACGCTTCCACCCATAGTCAATAGCGCAGCAAATTAAATTGTTATATTGAAGACTGTCTGTAAGTTGTGGGAGCAATTTCCCACTAGATCTATCAATAACTCCAACACCGGCACAATGAACTATGATATGAATACTCGCGCTATTCGCGTCCAATTGAAAACTCAAAGGATATACTTGTGCTTGGGGTTGAGTCGCGTGATATAAAATGATGTAATCAATATCATGATTCTGTAACAATTGTTCAAATTCCTGTAATGCTGTAAGCAGGGGTTGAAGTTTCATAGGCAATCGAAGCTGTTTATTCTCCTTCCAAACGGAAAAGAAATCAGGAATATGCTCTTTATCCAAAGGAATATGAATACTCTGAATATTCCTATATCTTGTCAAATCCTCCATAAACGCATGATCACTATCTCGCATAATGCGTTGCGCGATATCTTCCGATATGTCACCCATTCTCACTTGCAACAAATCCAATCAAACAGTGATGACATCAATCCATCGCAGCTCAACGCATTGTAGCTCAATGACTCCACCATTTGGGTTCAACTATCACTGAAATTTCGTTTCGATTCCCACACACACACACACACACGCGCGCACACACGCGCGCATACACACGCGCACACACACACAATCATAGGTCATCTAAGGATAAGCCAGGTCATCGTTTGGGTCGGGTGGGGCGGCAAGATGGGGGGGCGGGGGCCGGGTGTCGTTCTGATATCCAACCATAAAATGCTCATGACGTCAATCGTTAGGGGTCGGCTGGGGTGGAAGATGGGGGTCGGGTGGGAGATGGTATTCACCCTGAAAATGCTCAATGACCGGTCATCGTTTGGGTCGGTTGGGGGCGGAAAGATGGGGGGTCGGAAAGATGGGGGGGCGGGGGCCGGGGGGGGGCCGGGGTGTCGGATGATATCCAACCCAGAAAATGCTCAATGACGTCATCGTTTGGGTCGGCTGGGGGCGGAAAGATGGGGGGGTCGGAAAGATGGGGGGGCGGGGGTGGCGGATGATATCCAACCCAGAAAAGACTCAATGACGTCATCGTTTGGGTTGGCTGGGGGCGGAAAGATGGGGGGGTCGGGGTGGCAGATGGTATCAAACCCAGAAAATGCTCAATGACGTCATCGTTTGGGTCGGCTGGGGGCGGAAAGATGGGGGGTGACAGATGGTATTCAACACAGAAAAGACTCAATGACGTCATCGTTTGGGTCCGCTGGGGGGGCAAAAGGTGGGGGGGTGGAATGATGGGGGGGTGGGGTGGAAGGGTGACTGATGATATCCAACAATGAAAATACTCAATGACGTCATCGTTTGGGTCGGCTGGGGGGGAATGATGGGGGGGCAGGGTGACAGATGGTAGCCAAGGCTGAAAAAACTCAATGACGTCATCGGTTCGGTTCACACACACACACGCGCGCACACACACACACGCGCACACACACCCACACAATCATAGGTCATCTAAGGACAAACCAGTCATCTAAGGACAAAACCACCCACCCAACAACAAAATAAGGGTCATCTAAGGTCAAACCTACCCCCCCACCCTGAAAGAACGGGTCATCTAAGGTCAAACCTACCCCCCCACCCTGAAAGAACGGGTCATCTAAGGTCAATGGACTCCCTCAGAAGGGGTCATCAAGTGCAATGGACTCTCTCAGAGCCAGGATTACGTAATTTTACGCTGAAAAGAACCCCACTATACTACTGGCGATATTGTGCAATACCGGTGCTCGCCGGCAACAGGCTCACCAGTAACAAGGCTGCTGGTTCCCGGCCGCCGAATCGGCGGCGATATTGTGCAATACCAGTGCTCGCCGGCAACAGGCTCACCAGTAACAAGGCTGCTGGTTCCCGGCTGCCGAATCGGCGGCGATATAGGGCAATACTGGTGCTCGCCGGCAACAGGCTCACCAGTAACAGGGCTGCTGGTTCCCGGCCGCCGAATTGTCGGCAATATTGGGAAATAGCAGTGCTCGCTGGGAACAGGCTCACCAGTTACAAGGCTTGCTGGTTCCCGGTGGATGGAGTAGGCAAGAGATTTCCCAAATCTATAAATAACTTCACGTTTAGCTATAATGAAAGTGTTACGCGCCCCTACATACTGCGTGACCGGATTCCCCACCTTGGCGATAGCTAAACGGTGTCAGACTGTAACACCAAATGCCACTAACACCGCGTCATGCATATGGCCCCAGATCTGGTCAACACGTGCATGAGTAGTTCCTAAGGGGCACACCTTACTAATTATTCCACAATTAATCAAATAAACAAAACAATAAACAAAGTCCCACCAATCCTAACCAAATTATTTTAGCTTTCTTCCATCAGTCATGGCATACGATGGTAATGACGAACCGGATGTGAAACCACAGCAAATCCTATTGGGCTCAACAATTATGACCACCTGGATAGCAATATAAGTTAATGTGTTATTTTGAATTGATTATCTTTTATAAAGACAAAGGTTCAGATTAGGGGGACTCATGGTACCGTATTCACAATAATTCAGCCACACATGATTTCATGGATTAGTGATAATTTAATGCTGTGTCGACAGAAAATACTATATTCATGGTGACAAGTTAGTAAACTTTATTCTATGACCTTACTTAAAAACAAATATTCTCACATTTATGTTTACATTGGAATTTACCAAAATAAATCTAAAAAGACCAATTTATTTGGGTGGTAATTAACAGCAAAATTGATCTTTGACGCAATTTGGAAGTAGTTTAAATTTGTGTCAAGTAATGGCAAATTTGAATTCACAAAATGCAGCTAAGCTTACAAAAGGCGATGCAGTCCAGTTGATTGGAGGAACTCTCCAATTTGTTCATGGTTTACATTAGTAAAGAGGTCTCGCACATTGTTTACATTATTGAATGCACACATTCAAGTAGAATGCATGATAAGACAATGGGGACCTTTCATGAGCCATTTCTCTCGCTAAACACTTGGTGACAGCACCCGTTCCTGGTCCAAGTCGGCCATCATGGTTGGATAGAAGGGTGTATGTGTGTGGTGGGGGTGTATGTGTGTGGTGGGTGTGTGGGTGTGTGGTGAGGGTTTAGGTGTGTGGTGGGGGTGTAGGTGTGTGGGGGTGTAGGGGGTGTGGTGGGGTGTAGGTGTGTGGTAGGGGTGTAGGTGTGTGGGGCGGGTGTAGGTGTGTGGTGGGGATGTAGGCGTGTGGGGGGGTGTAGGTGTGTGTGTGGGGGGGGGGGGGGTGTAGGTGGTTGTGTGGGGGGTTAAGATGCTAAACCTTGTGAGGGCCTCTGCAAGACACCCCTACACCTCCACCCAAACCACCTACACCCCCACCACACACACCGTCAACCCCCCACCACACACACCTACACCCCCACCACATCCCTAAGCCCCCACCACACCCATACACCCCACTACACCCATACACCCCACCACACCCACCACACCCACCACACCCACCACACCCACTCACCACACACCCCTACCACACACCCATTCATCCCCATACACCCCACCAAAATCCTCACCACACCCCTACACCTCCACAACACACCCACCACACAAACATACGCCCCAACCACCCACCATACACCCCAACCACACCAAACCAACTCACCACACACCCCTACACCCCCACCACACACCCCTAAGTCCACACATCCCCACCACACACACCAACATCCTCACCACACCACTCACCATACACACCTACACCCCACCATCAACACTGTAGTAGTGCCAACACGTGGTGGCAGCAGACACTACACCACACACCTACGCAGTTACATTGCGCTGCGCTAGGTGGCGGCAGGCTAGCCACCGGGTAGACCCCGACTGGGCTGCCCTCTACTGCGTGTGACTAGCTCACCCCCCACCCACCTATAGAGGCGACGTGGGACCTGGCGAGTTAGGGGGGGGGGGGTCAGTTGACTGTTGACGCCGCGGAGAGCGGATCGATTTTGGTAATAAACCAGTTGGAAGCATACTGTACTAAATTTTGGCATTCTTCCATGAGTGCATGACCAGCTCGCCTTCTGCGCAAGAGGTGAGTTATGGACCTAGTCCATGGCTTCCAGAGGTAAGTTCTCTTCATAAATTTGTATGGAGGGGATGTCTACAGTCTGTCTGCGTAGTGGGCGCCCATGCCAAATTGATGGTGATGGGCGTCCCGTCGCAGGAGGGCCGTCTGTGAGTGTGAACGCTTCTGTGGTGAGTTCACCGCATCGCGCTCTGTCAATACCTGTTGAGAATGTGGGTGATACTTTCATTCCCAATGCAGGTGCCGGCGTCATCGGGGAGGGCCGTGAGATGTCAATTGGTTGGGGGGGGGCGTAGCTATTCCCGTGCCAGCACCAGTGCTTTCGCCCGGGGTCGCTGTAGGCATTGCTAAGTCAGACAGCTATTGGGCGCAGTTAGCTCAATTGAGTGGCGGTCCTCCGCCAGGTTGATTTTTTGGTCCTGCGCCAACAGTTCTATACTGCAGACAGTATGCGTGACCTTTTTATTAAGGTAAAACAGGAAAACATTTTAGCCTTTTTGAGGGCAGCTGGACTGTCCCACCTCATATAGTTTACTAAATAGATTCTATTAATTATTAATAAAACTTTTCTTTTTCTATTGGAATTTGTTTCCCTTGACCACAAATATATGATTGTAAGCTTTCTAATTTAATGAGTGTCTATTGGCACATAATTCACAACGAGACGGGGTGGCATATTATGGAATTTTAATCAGTAGAACAGAGGTACATAGTAAACAATGCAATCGGACGTCGGCAATCTCAACCCCACCGCGACTCAACCGCCGCGATCTACTGTTCTTTGTAGTTGAGGGGTGGGTGGCGGCTAAATCAAACGGTGTAGTGGTCGGGTTGGTGTCTGGGCGTCAACTGCCGGGTGTCGGCTGTGGGCGGCCAGGGCAGTTCCTAGTGAATTCGTAAATCGAAAGGTGGCGCCACGGTCGGGCCGAGTAGGAGTCGCGCTGGGGCGATCCGAGCGAAGGCAGTTAGTTCGGTCGTAGTGCTTAAGGCTACCACCCCACGTCCCGCTGCGAATTACCCATGTTAGCGCTAACATGGACAATTGATTGTCTGCTTTTACATGTAAAAGCGATGGTTTGAACAAAAAACAAACTTTTCTCGCCGTGAATATGGCCTATACTGCCGACATGGTGTAAAGCAACCACCAATCAATCAATCAATCAATCAATCAACTGCCAGGTTTCGCTCCATTGATTACACCGGCGGCGCGCCTGGACGGGGCACTTGACACGCAGTTGGGCGCTCGTTCATTAGTTAGTAGCATCACAGTAGTAAAAGGTGTTGTGGCATTGGACAGGACGCTTGAGGTTCTCTCGGGTGGTATAAACACTGGGGAGGGCCTTCCGGGGAGTGCAGTGAAGGTGGGCTTCGCCCTTGATGATATACGGTCTCTGTCAATCAATAATGGTTCGGGGGCAGGTGTACTCAAGGGTAGCAGTTCTGTTGCGTGTCGTGATGATTTCGGCCTGGGCAAACGCAGTAGTTCTGTGCGGGAAGCGCCACTGGAGTATTCGCCGTGGGGGAGTTCGGCATTCCATTCTGGTGGGAAGGGGTTCGGGCAATTTGACCCCTTTTCGCCCAGTCATGTGGATATCTTCCCAGCTTTGGAGACAGGGCCAGTAGCTGATGACTCGTTAACGACCTGTTAGAGAATGATTTGGCTATGGGTAGTATGGTTTCGGGGTCGCAGACGGAGGTACAGCATCAGGAATCGATGCGAATTCACCATTTGCGAGCCTGGAAGCGGGTCCAGTTTGACCGGATGGCTGAGGAAAGAAGGGGGTTGGATGAATTAAGAGTCTCCAACACTGCTTCTTTCTCTCACGATTTGGAAGATCTTAATGCGGCATGGCGCATTTCTGCTGAAGAAGTTACTTCTAACCGTCTCCTGATTGAAAGGCAGCAAGCTGCTTGGGTCAGTCAGTCGGAGGAGAGTTCAATGCGGGAGGCGCTGGGTATTCAAATGCAGGATGAGAATCAGAGATGTGAGCAATTGCTAGCAGCCGAAAGGTGCGGCATTGATTCAGCTTTGGTCGCTCTTGCAGATGAATGTGCAGCCTTTTAGGCCGAAAAGCAGCGTTCAGGCATAGATTAGGGCTTGGTGAGGACTGTGGGAGGGATACGCAGGCGGCGTGGTTAGCTGACCGGGCTTCGCAGTATCCGGTGCATAGTGCGCGCCCCGCTTCTTCGGTAACTCGCCGAATCTGCCAGCACCCTCTCGGTGAGAGGGTGGTGGGGGACATGGGGGTCCGAGGGAGCCGGTGAATATGCTTCTCGGGGGGCGGCTTCTGTTCAACGTCAGCGTGGGGTTGTTCAGGATTCCGTATATGTGGGGAAATCTAGTGTAAATATACATAGAGGGGAGACTCCTTACTCGGCACATTCAGACGGGGATGCATCACCTATTGCGTCACTACCTGGACTGCCGGGGGCCATCAGTACTCAGTAGAGGAATTGTGGTTATTCCAAGAGCATCCAGCAATAGTGGATGTCATTCGGGAGCCTACTTCCATTGGGGGTGGGGCAGGCTGGGAGTCATGTAACCGGGATACTTTAGAACTGGATGAGAATGTTTTAAGGTACCCTGTGGTTGGTTCTACGCGTATCCCGACGATACGTCGGAAGCCATTTACAGGTATTAAGCAAGAGTGGAATATCTGGTGACAGGATTTTACATTGGATAGGAGGTCTAACATGTGGGATGAGAACGTAGCTCTCATTCAGCTGTTGCCTCTGTTGAGGCATGGGCAGGCGCAGGACTGATTGATTGATTGGTGGTTGTTTTACGCCGTGTCGGCAGCATAGGCCATATTCACGACGAGAAATGTTTGTTTTTTGTTCAAACCATCGCTTTTACATGTAAAAGCAGACAATCAATTATGTGCCAATAGACACTCATTAAATTAGAAAGCTCACAATCATATATTTGTGGTCAAGGGAAACAAATTCCCATAGAAAAAGAAAATTTTATTAATAATTGATAGAATCTATTTAGTAAACTATATGAGGTGGTACAGTCCAGCTGCCCTCAAAAAGGCTAAAATGTTTTCCTGTTTTACCTTAGTAAAAAGGTCATGCATACTGTCTGCAGTGTAGAACTGTTGGCGCAGGGCCAAAAAATCAACGCAACTTAGTAAAATGTGTTTGAGTGTCAGCGGGGACTGACACCCAATACATTCAGGGGGAGGTTCCCCCTTGAGCAGAAAAGCATGTGTAAGCCACGAGTGGCCAATACGGCAGCGGCTAAGGACCACTTGGTCCCGCCGACCTCCCGCATGAGTCTGTGGTGGCTTTCCCACAGATGGTTCAATTTCTTTAAGTTTATTAATGTTTTCATCCCACTCATGTTGCCATTTGGATTTTATGTGGGTGGCTATTAGTGGTTTCAGATCAGAGTGAGGGATCAAACACGGTTCAAGATCACAGTTCAGGGCCTTCTTCGCAGCCCGATCAGCTCGTTCGTTTCCTTGTATGCCGGCATGGCCAGGCACCCAGTTGTCATACCCATCCGTTGTCAGTTGGTTCATTTTATAAATGACCGTTGCTAGAATAGGGTGATTCATTTTCAGTCCAGCAACAGCCAGGAGGCAAGAGAACGAATCACTGTATATAACATAGTTAGTGTGGTTGGATACCTCGATACACTCCAAAGCGAGAAGGAGTGCTCGGGCTTCTGCAGTGAAAATCGAGCTCTGATCGGCAAACGTACACCAATTTTATTTTTCCCGTCGGCAGACTGCCGCAGCAGCTACCGGCTTTGGTCTTTGAACCATCAGTGTATATGGAGAGGTGGTCTGCAAACTGGCCTTGAATCTCTGCATGCAGTCCTTGGTACTCGAGTGGATGTGTCCCAGACTTCCTCAGTTCCGTGAGTCGGAGGATAACCGATGGCTTTCTCAACGACCACGGGGGATGTTCTGGGACTTTGGCATCCTCCAACACGTCCAAATCCACGCCCAAGGCCTCCAAATGAGGTTTCATTCGGAGCCTCAGTGGCCGGATGTAATTTGGCCTGGCTTCATACCTGGATTCGTCATGTTGCTCGAATAGACAATTGTGTGCAGGATTCAATGCATTAGTTTTTATCTTGACTACATATTGCATGGCCAGTTTGATTCTCCTGTTGTTAAGTGATGGTTCATTGGCTTCGACGTAAAGGCTCTGAATTGGTGAGGTGCGGAAGGCCCCAAGGGCCAGGCGCAGTCCCTGGTGGTGGATCGTGTCTAGCAGCCCAATATATGATTTCCTTGCGGAACCGTATACTATGCTGCCGTAATCCACTCGTGACCGAACCAAGGTTCTGTACACGGAGAGCAGAACATCTCTGTCCGCTCCCCACTCTGAGCTGGACAGCACCCTCAGAATATCCAGCGCTTTCAGGCATCTTGTTTTCAGGTACTTTATATGTGGCACAAAAGACAGTTTTGCGTCGAGAATGAGGCCCAGAAATTAGGTTTTCTCAACGACTTTAATGGGATCCCCATCCAGGGTCAGCTCCGGTTCCGCATGCATGTATTCTACGCAGCAGGCAGAAGTGCATGCATACTGTTTTGGTCTTGGAAAATTTGAAACCGTTTAGAACTGACCATCGATGGATCCCATTTATGCTTGGTTGTAGCTGTCTCTCTATGACATTCATGTTAGCACCGCTGTAATATAAAACAAAGTCATCCACGAAAAGACTACAGGAGACCCCCCGCTTTACAGCAGCAGCAATACCATTGACCTTGACCCCGAAAAGGGTTACGGCCAGTATGCTGCCTTGAGGTACTCCTAGTTCCTCTGAGTGTAGGCTGGAGTAGGTAGACTTGACACAGACGCGGAAATGCCTGAAGGCTAGAAAGTTCCTGATGAAAATTGGCAAGTGGCCACGAAGGCCAATCGCATGAAGATCCTCCATGATGCCATGCTGCCACGTTGTGTCATAAGCTTTTTTGAGGTCGAAAAAGACAGCCACAACATGCTCGTTCTTAAGGAAAGCATCTCTTATGAAGGTCTCCATGCGGACCAAATGGTCGAGGATGCTGCGGCCCCGTCTGAAGCCACATTGAAGGTTGGACAGGTGGTGTCCTGACTCCAGTAGCCAGACGAGGCGGTTGTTTACCATGCGCTCCATGGTTTTACAGATGCAGCTTGTGAGGGCTATGGGACGATAGTTGTGGGCTTCACTCTGGTCTTTACCAGGTTTGGGAACAGGACTGTGTGGACGTGTGGAGGTGTCATGGGTTGACGACGATGACAGAGTTACTCCCCATCAGCTCATATAAATTCCGTCCAGTTGATCCCATGGCACACTGGTATCAGTGGAGGAAGCTGTCATCCGGGCACGTCATCTGTGGAGGAGATGTTTGAGGTGGTTGACGATTACTGCGCCAAGGCACTGCGCGCTGGTCGGTCAGCTGCAGTGGAAGCTATTCGGCTCTCAGATGAGTCGGATAGTGAGTTTGAGGTCGAGGTGGTGGCTTATAATGCACCAGCGACTGCATAGTTTGGGGGGGGTCGGGGCGGCGGGGGGGGGGGGGCTACCGTGAGGGTAATAACTTCCGGGGTTCGACTGGGGGGGGGGGCTACAGTGAGGGTAGTAACTTCCGAGGTGGCTCTGGGGGGGTTACCACGCGCCACCTATCACAAAGGATCTGGTGCAAAACTGGGTCAGGGAGATCATGGTCTAGCAGAAATCTGTGACGCAGGTGCCAATGGGTGGACCTGGTCCCTCAGGGTTATCTGTGCGCAGGCGTGTCGCTAAGAAAGATATGCAAGCATGTGATCATGAGTGTGGTCGCTGCTTTCCGTTCGGTCATTGGCCAATTCAATGTACTGGAGCAAAGCGATCCCTCAAGGAGGCTGTAATAGCCGGTGATCGCGAGTGAAGGGAAAACTCGAGTGTTGATAGGGTTAGGTTAGCGCGTCACCATAAAGACAGGGATGTTAAGGCTAAGCCCAATTTAAACACTTAGGGTTGGACCGTGTGGGCTTAGGCCCAACCCATTTGGCAAGCCAGAATACCACCAAAGCGGACTCGGTGTTAACTAATGAGGAAGCCGGTGTGCAATCTGATGCTAGTGCGGGACCGGTGACCGCCCCTGGTGACATTATCCCAGTGGAGTCGGTATTGTGGGATGGCATGAGGCAGATAGCGCGCTGCATTTCTGCTTTGGCTCCCGCGCCTCTGGACGACTGTATGTATTATATAGTACAGCATCACGGATGTGACCTATCCCACCCTCACAGTGCAGTGTGAACTGCGTTGCAACAGTCAGACTGTGTCTGCAGTTGCGCAAGACATTTGCATTGCCCTGTTGTCCGGTTGTGATGTTAGGATTACAGCTGTAGGAGGCGACGGAAATCACCAGAGCCTGTTTGAACCTTTAGTCTCGGAGTTGCAATGAGCTGGGATTGAGGGGTCAGAATACGCTTGTGTGGAGTCCTGTTGACTCTGTTGTGTCTGTGTTTAATCCAAATCATTATATGGTTAGATTGCAGAAGGGTACGACCATCGGGGTGATTAGTGAAGCCACTGACTTTGGCCATATTCGTTGTGAATTCGCAAGAGTCGAGTGGGGTAAACAGTCCGATGTTGACATTGCTCATGGCAGCGAGGTCGCTGAGTCAGCTGTGCGTACAGTTATAGATGATTTCATTGTCTTCGGTCGAACTCTGAAAGAATGCCAGGAACGGCTTCAAGCAGTGTTCGATCGTTTGCGTTCCTATGGTCTCAAGCTCAAGGCTTCAATGTGTAAACTTTTTAGGCGGGAGACACAGTACCTAGGTCGTGTTGATTCTGCAGGGGGGATTAAAGCAGACCCGGAGAAACTCTCTGTGATTGCAGGGTGGCCCAGGCCTGAGGATATGAAGGAGGTTAGATCGTTCCTCGGGTTTGTGTCATATTACTGCAATTTCATTGCTGAGTTTGCACGCTTGGCTGTTCCTCTGCAGGACTTAGTCGTCACCGCAAAAAAATCTAATTTATGTGGGGTGAGGCTCAGGAAGAGGCATTTCTGGGTCGAAACGAGCCTTCACCCACACTCCAGTGCTACGCTATCCGCAGGCGGTGGGGCGGTTTATTCTGGATACATATGCATCAGGGTTTGCGATATCGGGCGTGTTAACTCAGGTTCAGGATGGGGTGGAGGTCCCGCTGTCTTTTGCTAGTAATAAACTTAATAAAGCACAATGGAACTACTGCATGATGAAGCGAGAGTTGATGCCTATCGTCTTGTATAGTGGGAAGTGGAAGCATTTCCTAGTGGGGTCGGATCATCACTCTCTTCGGTGGCTATTGAATTTCAAGGAGGCCGAGGGGATGATGGGGGGCTGGTTGGCCACTCTATCTGAATACGGTGTGACGAATGAGCACATTGTGTACAGGAAGGGGGTGGATCATATCAATGCAGATAGCCTGAGTAGGATTCCGGTTCGCAAATGTGGCCGGGGTGACTGCACGGACTGCGGCTTGCATAATTGTGTGCTCACAGCTATAGCTGCGATGCGTCTGGTGGGCATAGATGATGATGAACTATGGACATTATCAGAGGTGCGTCTGGCGCAGCGCCAAGACTCATACATACTGCGTGTGATCAGGTGGCTGGAGGAGGGCCGCTCCAAGCCTTTGCGTGATGAGCTGGCGATGGAGAATGCAGAGACTCACAAGATTATAAATCAGTGGGACCTGCTGGAACTGCGTGAGTGTGTGCTCTGCAGGTGGAAAGTAGTGGGAGCTGAGCTATGCAGTCGCCTGCAGATCATCATACCGTGTGCGGTGTGCAATGATGTGTTGTTGTTTTGTCATGGTCATTCTACAGCCACTCACTTTGGTCGAGTTCGCTCCACAACATGTTTGGCTTGGCGTTTCTATCGGCCGGGCATGACTTCTAATATTAAACGGTGGGTACGCACTTGCCATAAATGCAAGGTTGTGAAGCGGGGTGATGGGATTGCTAAGCTTCCATTGACTCCGGTATTGTCTGGGCATCGGTGGCGCTGTCTAGAAGGTGACTTTGTGTCCGGGTTTAAGACGATGTCTAGGGGGAATGTGGTGATGATGGTAGTCCAAGACTATTAGACCAAGTATGTGAAAGTGTACCCCTTAAAGGATCAAACTGCACCCACGGCAGCCCAGGCATTGGTGGATAACTGGGTAGTGATATTCAGGGCCCCAATGCGGATCCATTCGGATCAGGGATGGGAATCTGAGTCCACCTTATTTCAGTCCATGTTGCGCTTGTTGGGCATTAAAAAAACGTGTATGAACTCGTACTGTCCTCAAGCGGATGGTATTGTAGAGCGCTTTAATAAGACGCTCATTTCTCCGTTGGCTTGTACTGTAAATGACTTCCAAGAGGATTGGGATTTGCAGGTCAATTTTGTGGCACGCGCATATAACTGTTCGGAGCATGCATCTACTGGCATGACTGCAAACAGGTTATTATTTGGTGAGGAACTCCGCTTAGCTGCTGATCTGCAGTTCGGGTAGTGAATCGTCAAGTAGGCCGGCTTTGTGAGATCGTGTTTGTAAGATGGTTAGAACATTGCTTTCACCACACGTATAGCGCAATTCGCGATGCTTTGGACCAGGCAGCGGCTCATAAAAAATCTGACTACGGGCCTGCTGTATGGCGTCAGTTCAAGGTGGGAGATCGGGTAGTGTGGTAATATGCACCGCTAGCTCGGGTCAAACTCGCGAAGAACTAGGACGGTCCCTTTACTATAACAGAAGTTGTCTCTGACACTACAGTTATTATGAAGGGCAAGGATGGAAAATACCGTAAATCCAACTTTAGACATCTTAAGCTTTACACTGAGCAGATGTCTAGGAACGCTGGGCCATCCTCCTGGTTGGATGCTCATGTAGGAGACGGGCCTACATCTGCACCGGTGGAGGCTGACATTATAGATGCATCCAGTCGGAAGAGAGTAGCTGGGCTTCCAGTTACTGCGGAAGAGGCTATGCGGCCTAAGCGCCATAGACCTAATAAACAGAGAAACAAACATCAGCGTCGCTCTAAATCAGTGTCAAATTCCGATAGTGTTATTTCCCTACGCAGTAGCTCGAGTAGCGGCAGTGACTCTGCCAGTTGTACAGAGGCCTGACAGGGGTTCGGATGCACCGCCTTTGCGGCGATCCGAGTGATTAGCATTACGGCGTAGATAACTGGTGTGGATGGAGTGGCAGGTATTGCGTATTGGGGTTTGGCATACATAAGTTACTCCGACCCCTGTCACACAACGAGTTATGCAGTAGATATGTTCAGTTAGCTTGGCTACGCAGTTATTTGAGAGTGGCGGGGAAAGAGCGGGGGCCCCGGGGCCGCCAACAAATGGCCGCAGTTACTACTGTTCTGCGTAATGCCTCAGCCTAAAGAGGTGTGTTTATTTTCTACTATTTCTTGTCTAATGAACAGGGCGTAATGCGTTATACTGCTAGGAGCAGAGCAGTGTTTATCTTTAGCGCGAGCATTGGTGTGTAGCAGGTTAGACTGATCAGCTGGGGATAACTTGGTCACTTATACCATGGCAATTAGGGGTTTCTGCTACCGTGCAGTACATTATGACAAGGTGGGTATTGCGTGGGGGTGGGAATTCCCTCGCTGGGATGTCCCAGTGTTGTTCCTCGGGCTGGTGGTCGTGATGCGTAGGCTGGGGCAACTAGGTCACCCTTATATGGGGCGATTGGGGATTCTCCGCGGCCACGTGGTGCGGTGACGTAGGTGGGTGCTGCGTGGGGTGTAAATGCCCTCGCTGGCTGGCTTGGTGGGATTCGTATCGGTGGCGTACCTGGTCGTATCGGTGGCGTACCTGGTCTTTCGCGAGTGAGGTAGGCACTCTCTGGTTAGCATGCTGACTTGACTCTGCGGTTCTGAAAGTGAGGACATGTGGGGCCAGTCACTCTACCGGCTGCCGGCAGACGAGGTGGGTCTTTTTGTTTCAGCATTTACATTGTTCCCATCTCCGCATACTGCTTATTGTTTGGTATTACTGTTCATTAAGGGGTATTGCAAGGCCGGCCACGTCTGTGTTAGGTCTGTGTGTATTTGCACAGGGGCTTGTGATAGCATGTTCGGCGATCGTCTGTCGTCGGGGAAAGATGGCTGAGCGGCGTTGGCAGTTAGTCGTGTTTCCAACATGGCAGACGATGATAGTATTCTGCCCAGCACTCCACAAGAGGGTGTTGAGGCTTCTCCTTCTCTCGGTCGCCTCTTTGCAGAGGCCGAGGGTAGCGATGGCGCGGCTGTACCTATTATAGGTACTATTATTATTAAGCCAACAGGCAGTGGGGAAGTCGTCTTGGCAACTTCTCCACGGTTGTCTAGCCCGCTGCTGTCGCCGGTGTTGGTGGTTGCCAGAGGCCCTCGGAGAGGTGCGACGGGCAGGTTGGTGTCTCTTCCTGAAGTCGCCTGCCTGTCCCTGCATTCTCCGGTGGTGCCAGAGGCCCCTCAGCACCCCTCCTCCATGATAAGAGGGTTTCAGTCTACGTTGGTGGATCTTGACGAGCTATCATGCTTTCGAGCATGGCAGGTCGCTCAAGTGATTATGGTCGAGTCTTCGTGTTCTTCCCATACGGATCCGTTTTCTCTCAGCCCAGCTGAAGGGAGAGCGGCTCAGTTTCTCGGCAGTGGTTCACCTGGTTCACACCAGGTGGCCCCCATCTGTCGCAGTTGCTGACCGATCTCTTGTGCAGACATCCGTGAGCTCTGGGGATGTTGGGGTCAGCGCCTCCGAACAGCTGGCTCTCGCGGCTCATGACAACGGGCGGATAGCAGGGGGAGGTTCCGGGCATTTGATGGACGTGGAACCGGCCGTGTCTGCCATTGACGTGGGCGGGGGGCTTCCAGTGCCTCTTTTACCCGCTAGGGCGTCTGGGCCCTTGACAGGGGCGCAGGTTCGGACTGCGGTGCAGCAGGCTAAAGCCTCTGTATTGCGTGATCTGGCATCTGCGGGGTCTGGGGTGAAGTCGTTCGGGTCTTTTGACTATCGCTATCACAATAGCGATGGTTCGAAACGTGAGGTCCCGGTTGACATGTCTCCCACCGCGGTTAGCGCTGTGTCCTCGTGTTTGTCGTGGTCAGCCGCTTCCGACTCCAAAGTTGTTCCTGTGGAGCAGCCAGTGAAGTCGGGGGGTGGGGGGGGAGCAGGCAGACCGCACGAAAGGCAGGATGGCAGTCATGCTGGACGCATGGGCGGTGGAGCGCTCCTTTGGTGTTGGGTACGAGACCCGGTACAACACACTGCCGTCTTCGGAGTGGATTGTCAGGTCGTGTAAAGGTGGTCCTGTCAAGCTTGCATGGTTCCTCACGGGGAACGTGGCGTGCTTGTCAGAGAAGAGCCTGTCGTGACTCTGGCAGGATCCACATGATGAGCCGCGTATTGTTAGAGCTTACGCGACCTGGCAGCAAAGCTAACGGGAGATAGTGCGACCCGATTGGCTGGCTGGGGAGTTTGATGTCTCAGACAACGACGGTTGGGTTGAGCCCGAGAGTCGTCCAACTAGTCCGTTGAGGTGGTACGACAAGCGGTTGTTGGAAATCTACCGCTCGTTGTACAACCCGGCAGAGCGGGATGGCTACACTAAGCAGGAGATAGCGTCTCTTGCTTATATCTTATGTCCGAAGGGTGTTCCGTCCAGGACAGGCTTGCCTGTTCTGTGAGGTGAACTGGGTCGGACGTAGGCAGTTGCCAAAGTTGTTCCTGCAGTGGGACTGCACACCACCCCTCTGTGGAGGTGTATTCATCCATTCAATGCAGTGATGGGTAGCGAGGGGTGTCCGTCGTTCAAGGCGACTGGGCACTACTTTGCTGCTGCGCACCGCGGCGAGATGATATATCACCTCCTGGAGGGTCACGGTCGTTGCATGGACGACATCGTGGCCGGGCTGAGTGAGATTCAGTGGAACCCTCAGTCCAAGTTCAAGCGTGCAGTGAACTTCACGATTCGATAGCGCCCTGGCTTTGTTATGGGTAGGGAAACCCTTGTGCTGCCTAAGCAGCACAGGTTGATTGCCCTATACTTGTATGCCCCGGGGTCGACAGAGGCGCATCGCGAGCAGTTCTTGACTGGACGCGGGGCCTCTTCGGCGATGCGGGGCAGGGGTCGAGGCACGGGACCAGTGAGGAGAGAGCCACTACGGCAGAGGGCGTCAGCTGGCCCTGGGGTCTCTGGGCAGCAAAGTAAGGCTGTCCGGGGAAAGGGGAGAGGTAAGCGTACCTCGTCTCTGGTTTTGCTGGACGGTGGCTTTGCCATTGATCTGTTGTGGAACAGAGGTCGGATAGGTCTAGTTCTCCACCTCCACCTGCTCCTCCTCCGCCTCCAGCTTCAGCTCAAGGCTTGAAGGACTGGCATGTGCTGCCGGTCGGGTCTAGGGCTGGGGATGAGGATGCTGAGTCTTTGAAGGCGGGGCGGTGCCAGAAGCGTAAAAAACTTATGGTGGTGCAACCTCCCGACACGTTAAGTGCAGTCGTTGCACGTGCCATGGCTGCCGCGCTGACGGTGCAAGTGGCATCGGTTTCACAACCGGTGTCGCTTGGTCAGGTCCCTCGTCACTGAGTGTTGGCCGCCGCAGGGTCTGCCTCTCAGCTGGTTGGGGCAACTCCGACGAGTCAGGTGATGAGCCGCCAGTGGCTGCATCTGCGAGTGTCGTGCCGTCTGTGAGCGGTGGAGCCATGCGGATGGCGACGTGTACTGTCCCATTGGCCAACCGCGGCATCACTCTCAAATTGGATGGCATCGCGAAGTATCTCTGCGAGGCCAATCGTTTGGACGTGACGTCCCGGATTAATGAGTCGGTCGGCGGCCTGGTCAAGGCCTTCATTGATGGTTTTGATGTGGTCGTTGCGCCAGGCTGAGAGTAGGCGTGGTGATGACTTCAACTGTGTCGTTGAGGACAAGAAAATTGCTGAACGAAAGTTGGAGGCATCACGTGAGCAGAGGGCTTGGCAGGCACAGGTCATCGATGATATCGATATGACCTTTAATGGCTCGTTCCACCGAGACTTCAGAAGCTGGGATGGGTCATTAAGATCTTTGGACCTTTCCGGCTTCAGCATTGAGGATAGGCTGCATGGGCTGCCAGCCGGCTTGCTGTCCGATTCTGCTTCTGCGTATCGGGCACTGCTTACTCGGGCAGCCAGTGCGCCTACCGATGTGGATGACGACGTTCAGATGACAGGTGACAGTAAGGTGAACGATGACTAACTGCATTTGCAGTTGGCTGGTGCCCACCCCTGTTCGAGGGATTCTGGGGGTCTCGTAGGGGTAATTACAAGACCAGCGCCCCTAGCAGTTTTTTTGTTTGTTTGTCCTCCTTAAGGGGATAGGCGCCGCCATACATATATATATATATATTTAGATAATATAAAAATATATACTTATTTAAATTGTGCTACGGCACTATTTACATTTATAACCATGATGTTAATTAGCATTTTGTACTGCCCACTGTTAATACTATGTTTATTAGCAGTACGATTGTTGATATATTATGTTGTGGTGAAGAACTGAGTCTCTCCCGATTGGAGGGGCTAGTTACTTGTGTTCTGCCTGTTTTGCAGTAAGGGCCGGAATAATTCTTTTTTATATCTTTATATAATTATTATTCCTCAACTTCCACCCGTCTGTCTTCCTTTTTCCATGCCTATTAGGACACATTCTTCTCGAAAATTTATCTAAGTGGATCAAGGTTGTCGATGGTGCGGGAGTTGGAGGGTTGGCACATATACATATCATACGCAATATTTTCATTTTCAGTGCCTCCCTGACTCTTATATTAAACTGCATTCTTTATATTTAATATTACTATTCAAAGTAAGCGCTTCTGGCAGTACATGAATGCCAGCGTGTGTATCGATTTCGATTCCTGCTACAGCAGTTGAGGATGCTCGGGGTGTAATTGCCCTGTAGGAGGAGGGGTTCTTGCTGGCACCCTTAGCTTCCTATGGGATGTTATACATACCAACGTTGTATCTGCGGAGACTTTCTCAATTGTTATAAGTAACACCGCCCTTCTACTTTCATGCACTCTACACCGGAATGGGTCACCGATCGTGGAGGGTCCTGGGTGTTTCTGTTTGATGTGTCCGCGGTGTAATACCGTGTGTCTTCTACTGGCCAGACAACACGGGCACACGGGAGGACGGACTGAAGGAGCTCTAAGAGGAGCCGCACCGCATAGAAGGAGGAGCGCCCTGCAGCCGGTTCTCCTGAGATGGGGGGTGGCGGGGGTGGATTGAACAGCTGTTTGCTTCCGCTTGTCAAGGGGGTTCCATTTGCAGGGTATGAACAATTCTCCTCTCTCCCAGCAACAAAATTCTATTACGCCAACTACATAGAGGCTGGGAGTGGTCGCATAGGACGACATATCATTTAAAGCTCCTTTCTTCACCTAGATTCATGTCATCTTTGCCTTGCAGCTAATTAGCTAGACTTCGCTATTTCTGCAGGAAGATCTAGGCATTGCGCATATGGATACAAAGATGTTTGTAAGGCTTCTCTCCCTTTCGAGTTGGTTCTCATGTTGCCTTCTATCATTTTTCGATTCTCATCGGTTTGCATTCTGAGACTATAGGGGGGGGGGCAGTGTAGTAGTCTGTACATGAGCCCCACGATCACGCGGTGGCAGCAGACACTACGCCGCACACCTACGCAGTTACACTGAACAGCGCTAGGTGGTGGCAGGTGTGAAAGTACGATGTCTGAACACTTTGACTTCTGGATACTGAATGGTTTATTCACGGCCTAGGGCACGCTTGACCCGCCGGCTAAACTTTCCATGACGTCATCTCATTAGCATATACCTTTGTCTCAAACTCTGCATCTCATTAACATATATTAATCACACACCTGTACGTCTATAACGCATATATCACATCCCCCCCTCAAAGTATTTCTGAAACATGAAATGTTTCAAAATAACCATGACAAACACACAATATACAATAAAACATATGCGTACTTAACTTCAACACAAGTCCTTGCAATGTCTGAGCGCTCAATGCACTTAAGTCCTTAGTGTCTGGCCGTGATGCCTGACGTCATAAAATGTCCATCAGATATCATATACTAACGAAAATATCTGAAATAAACTTAATCCTACATGCACATGTTCCACGTGTACACATCCAATCTACACTGACCTCCTACAGGTCTAACCTGCTCACCGGCCTTATCAGCCGACCTGACCTACTTAGATTAGCCGCACTGTTTACATTCGGCACTGACGCTGACCCAGTTTGCATCTGCCCGACCAGCTCGTGTCGCCCCTCCACAGGCGCCCTGATAATCTGCACCCGGTTACGATACAACATATTACCCGACTCGTTCAAAATTTGATATTCTCTCCCAGAAACACCAGTCCGTCCCAAAATAACCCCTTTTTTCATTCCCCGGCATGATTTTTGTACTTTATATTATCTCCCACTTTCATAGGTTTGTGTGGCTTCGCACACTTCCGGTCATGAAATGCTTTCTGACTTCGCTGCCGTTTGGCTGTCTGGCTTCTCTTCGGATTTTGCGTTTCAGGCACCAAAATTTCCTCCGCCATAGGCAACCTGCCCCTCTACCTCCTGCTCATTAGCAGCTGCGCCGGAGATGCATTTAAGATGGGCAACAGAGTATTACGATAGTTTAGCAAAGCTAACTGAAAATCAGACCCAGTTTTCTCACACTTCTTTAACATGTCCTTGACTGTCTACACAAACCGTTCCACCTGCCCATTGCTACGAGTATACTGTGGACTGGAATACATGGCCTTAAGCCCATAGTGTAATGCAAACTCCCTATACTCATGGCTCTTAAACTGTGGACTGTTGTCCGAAATGACCTGACTAGGAATAGCGTGCCTTGCAAAATTATCCTTCAACGCTTCAATAACGGCGACAGATGACGTATCGCCCAACAGCGTCACCTCTGGAGACTTGGTGTCATAATCTACAGTTATCAGGTAATTCTTATGATCTAACTCAAACAAGTCGGCACCAACTTTTTCATACGGTTGACAGGCGATCGGGTGATTTATCAAGGGCTCGTTATGCACATTTTTCTGGTTGTTTTGGCAGGTGTCACACCAACTGACCTTATCTTAAATTTGCTTATTCATATTCGGCCAAAACATACAGTCCCGCACCAACTGTCTCATGTAACGCCTCTATCATTTCACCACGAAGAGCCGGAGGAACCACCACCCGATTGCCGTTCATTACAAGATTGTTTTCTATCGTTAAGTCGTGTTTGTATGGGATGTACTGTCTCAGACATGGCGGTGTCTGTATGCGTGTAGTGTCCCACCCATCTTCAATGTGTGAGATCAACATGGACATGGATACATCCTTCTCATACTCATTTACAATCTTACTCAACAAACTCGACGACTGCATGTCCACTGCGGCAATGCAGAATGTGTCATCGAACAGGCTATCCTGACCTACTTTGACGCTATGCGCCCTGGACAATGTGTCTGCAAAAAACATCAAAGAACGCTTCACATGACATAACTGAATATTGTAATTTTGCAATCGCATTCGCATTCTCTGCCTCTTAGCCAAAAGTTTATGTATCGGTTTCTGCATTATCACCACCAAGGCTTGTGGTCCGTTTGAATTTGAACTTCTTTGCCAAAGATATACTCATGAAACCTCTGGCATCTGAAACATATGGCAAGCAGTTCTTTTTCTATAGTGGCATAACCACACTGTGCTGAGTGAAGCGCACGAGATGCGAGTGCGATCGGTTTGTCCTCTTGCATCAACACGGAACCTAAACCTGACCGACAAGCATCTACCTGAATCACAATAGGTTTCTTAACATTATAATATGATAACACAGGAGCAGTTCTTAACTTCTCCCTCAACTTATCGAACACGCCAGTAGATATATATAGGACTTATTTAACGTACTAAAGCCTATGGGGTGGTTTTTGTGAAAAAAGCAGCCAATAAGCGTCGAGTATTCTGGTCACGTGACCATCCAGGGTGGGTCTAGGGTGGGAGGGTGTTTTTGTCTCAGCCAATAGGAAGGCTTGATTTGTTTAATTTATGCAAATTTATGTATCTAGGTCATGCCTATGCCCAAATAAGGCTAGCGGAAACTAGGTCAAGTTTGTGGGTTTGACCTAGATAGGGTGTTAAAAAGTTCCATTCGGCGCTTAAGGCTTGAGTCTATGGAATGGTACCCTGTGTTTGCGTGCACTATAAAGCCATTTTAAGGTAATTTTTGTAAATTGTGTGTGCGTGTGTGTGCACCCCCACAAAAAGGGGGCGTGGCCTATTTTTGTTTCAGCCAATGATCGTTGAGTATTTGGATGATTGACAGGTACGAATCCCAAAGGGTGCGTGTGCTATTTTCAGTTTCAGCCAATGATCGTTGCGTATTCTGATGATTGACAGATACGAACGGGTTTGGTCGGCCATTTTGCGTAATTTTGTAAACATTGGCACGTGCTTTTGGGGTGTGAGGTGGGTTTGATGTAAATATGGGCACGTGCGCGTGCGTTTTGTGAATTTTGAATTTTGGCGGCAATGCCGCCGTGCTTGCGTAAGACGACGAAAACCCGAAACTGAAACCGGAAATGCCTAACATCCGGTAGTTGATTTGTAATTTTTTTTTAAAGTTATATTTGGTGCTGACCTAAGCCGTTGCTGATTTTGGTGGCAGTAAGGTCACCGTGCTTGCGTAATACCAAAACCAAAACCGACACCGAAACTGAAACCGGAAATGCCTGACCTAAACCATTGCTGATGTCATTTAGACTTTTAAAAGAAAAGAACACAAGAAAACTAAATTACACAATATTGTTTTTATTTTAAAAAATGATAAGTTTTTTAACAATATTCCTCAGAATCAGAGGATTCAGCTTTTGTTGCAATACAATTTAATTCACACATAGTAGGTAATTTTTTACGATTGGCAATTGTACTTGCAGCAGTGGTTACATATGCGGAAGAAGTTGCCATATTTGTTACTAATGTAGATATATTAGTCAATTGTTGTAAGATATCAGCATTTATTTCAGTTGAAAAGCGACGTAATTCACGATCATAAAAATCTGCTTTGTATAATTCAATTGGAACCATAATGTTTTTAGTTTGTTTAGACCAATTCTGAAATATTTTGATATTAGTTTCAGAATCAGAGTCTAAATCAGTTTGATCAAAATGCACACTTGACTTCTTCTTTTTTTCTTTTTTCTTTGTTGCGGCAACTTCCTTCTGAATTCGTTTGTCATATTTTTTTAGCAGATAACCCGAGTAAAATGGTATCGGGTTTATTCCACCACATAATTCACAGTTTTTTAAGTCTTTTTCGTATTGTATAATCGCTTTTGTTTCAACATATATTTTGTTTTTTGCTGTTCGTAATGCATTTTTGTGCAATGTCAGTACTTGCGATAGTTGATCAGGTTGTGTATTACTATCGAGTCGTTTAATAGCGGCTTTTGAGTCATCTTGCGCACAGTTTGTTTTGGATTGCCTGTTTGACATGTTTCTCGAATAAAATGTATACAGTGAGCCCCACAAGTTGAAGTCGTTATGTGTTGTAATTGTTTTTTGTTATACAACCATTTGTATTTTGATTGTCATAGAAAAGCATTGAAATGTTTATGAGCTTTTAAAGGTGGTAAGCCGTAAGGATCAAAGTAATACACTCGTTTAATACATGTGACATAAAATGCAATCCAATGTGTTCCAGGGTTTTTGGCTAAATCAGTATTAGCGACGAAACAAGTGTTTGCCTCAGGATTTACAGGTATGCAGTCTTCAGGAAAAACACCCAGGAACTTGTTTTTGCAATAAGGTATTTGGTTCAAAAGCCTTGCGATGGTTGACGCGTTCATTTAGCTCAAGTGGTAATCCGTGACGGGTTGTCTGTCTTGAGTTAGGTAAAGTGTGTTGTCGTAAACCAAATAGTTGACCAGACTTGTTGAAGCGGTTAATCCAATGGCCTGTGGTCTGTTTCGACAATAATTTGTTTACCAAAAACATACTCGTGGAATCTTACGCACCCGAAACAAATGGCCAACAACTCTTTCTCGATGACTGCGTAGTTGGACTGTGTGTCATCAAGAGCTTTTGAAGCCATGGCCACCGGCCTATTGCCTTGAAACAATGTGGCTCCCAATCCAGACTTAGATGCGTCAACTTGTATGGTAACAAGTGCTTTTACATTGTAATAATTTAGAACTGGAGCAGTTATTAGTAATTTCTTTAATAACTTAAATGCTTGTTCTTGCTCGTGCTGCCAGTGCCACACAGTATTTTTCCCAAGCACTGTTCGCAAGGGTTTAGTCACCTCCGAAAACTTAGGTACGAATTTACTTACATAGCCTACCATTCCCAGAAACCGCTGAATACCTGCCTTGTCAGTGGGTGTAGGCATGTCTATAATGGCTTGCAGGCGGTCAGCGTTTGGTTTGAGACCCCCCTGCGTTAATACATGCCCAACGTAGTTGACTTGTGTCTGGCAAATTTTCGACTTTTGGGGATTTAATTTTAATTTTGCGTGCCTTGCTCTGACAAATACTCTTTCTAAGTTACGGTTATGTTCAGCTATAGTGTTACCATATACTAGTATATCGTCGGTGACAACATTAACTCCAGGTAAATCTTTCAAAATCTCATTCATTTCATTAATAAAGATGTCCCCAGCTGTCTTAATGCCGAATGGAAGACGCGTATAGCGGTACCGACCCCAAGCGTGTTAAACGTACACAACTCAGAGCTCTGTCTGTTTAATTCAATTTGCCAGTAACCGCTATTGGCATCCAGCACTGAGAAATACCTGGCACCTGCTGTTTTTGCAATGACTTCTTCGATAGTTCTGGTTGGGTACGGTGTACGTAAAATAGCCATGTTTAACTTGGTTGGGTCGAGACAGACCCTGATTTTGTTTGGCTTCCGAACTACTGTTATAGAGCTAACCCAAGGGGTTGGCTCTAGTTGTGGTACAATTACACCTAATTTAAGCATTTTGTCAATTTCTTCTTTGACTTGATCGGCTACAGCATGAGGAATTTGGCGCAGTGGATCTACAGACGGGGTTACATTTTTATCAATAAATATATTGGCGTTTGTTTTAATGGTCCCCAGACCCACAAAAATGTCATTATATTTCTTTACCAGATCATTTGCGTCCTCGGTGACTTTTTGTAGTTCGTCTGTCGCCGCACGCACTGATTTCTGATGCCCGGACTGCAGCTGTTGTGTCCTCCCACGCTTGACTCCAACTCGGCGCCCTCGTTTGATGAGTTGCAGTTGAACGCAGGCGTCCTTTCCCAGGATCGGCGTCCCAACTTCTGTAACTTGAAAGCACATGTCGATTCCATCTATCGTCATGTGTACTTCCCCTTCGGGTATGATGCGCTGTCCTGAGTACGTTACCAGGATACTTGTTGACGGGTGAAGGACAGTGTTCTGCAGTTTTACATACACGCTCTTAAGTATTATGTTTGCTTGTGAGCCTGTGTCGAGTTTAAAGCTCATGTGCTTATCTTCTAGTAGAATTGTTGTAAACCATAGCTGTTTGTTTTCCTCTTCCTGAACTGATAGTTCTCCAATATACAGTTCATCACTGTCACTGTCAGGGTCTTCATTTGGCACCTCTTGCTGTATGTCGTCTACTTCTACTTCACCCACGTAAGACCTGTTACTATTTCTTGCTCTGCATACTTTTTTGGAAATGTCCAATTTTCTTGCAGTGTAGGCAGGGCTTATCTCGGGCGGGACATTGGTTCGGGGCGTGATAGTATCCGCACTTGTTGCACTGTACTTTCTGGGTGCTCGGCTGAGTGTATCTTGGCGAGCGCTCTGTCCGACCACGTGGTGCGCCTGACGCATACCGAGACTGGTTGGTACTGACTGCAGGGCGTTTCCTTATAAAATCGACACAATCACTGCTGCTGCTTGCTGCTAGTTGGTCGTGACTATTTTCGTTCAACCGACACATATCTCGACACTGGTCCAATGTGAGATTAGGTGTTTGCAAAAGTCTGTCATGCAGCTTGTGGTCCCTCACACCATACACCAATCTGTCACACAACATCGAGTCTTCCAAGCTACCATAGTCACACAGGTGTATTCGGTGTTGTAATTCGCGCATGTACGTGTCCATGCTTTCTGTCGTTTGGTTGTACAAATTAAACTTGTACCTGATGACTGTCACATTAGTGTGCCCCGTGCAGTATTTTTCGAAAGCTTGAATTAACAGAGCAATTTTGTCTTGGTCACCTTCTTCAAATTTAAAGTTCAGATGCACCTTTTGGGCCTCCTTACCGGCCACGTGGAGGAACACGCAACATTGCACTTTTTCCGTCTTGTTCGCTGCCCCATAAGCTGTGGCATAAATGTTGTACGAATGTAGCCACGCTCGCCAGTTCAAAGCCAGGTTACCTTCTAGACTTAGAGCACCTGGTGGTTTGAGGCCTGTGAGCGCCATATCTATTGGTTCTTCTCTATCTGACACCATGTAAAGAAAACATGCAAACGCCACGATGACTAAGACACAAGTGTTTATTAATAGTTCCTCTCGCTCCACTTCCACGTGACCAGCCCGCGGGCTACCTACCCTATCGCCGGAACGCGACATATGATATTACATATATTACATTTCCGTCATCAGAGGGCCCCATGCCCTCTTACTGCGCAGCGTGGTGCATGACGTCCTGCTCTCTCGATAGCTAATCCAAAAGTGCCGAGAGCTAGACCGGCGCGACAACCACTAGCGGCTGGCCTTCGTGGCCTGATTACCATCATAATCAGAGTTAGAGTTGCGGGGACAAGCCACCACGTGGCGCCACACACTACTAATTTTACGGTTGAATCGACATGAGAAAAACAGATGTGGGTGGAGCTCGTGTCACGTGACCCATTCGCGGATAATTGCCCTCATACCCCACTCACACGAGAGCCAGCGTTCGCCGCCGACCTCCCTACGCCCAAAAGGACGCCAACCACCCAGCGTTCCATTAGATACACTCATTCAAATACGTTGTAGGCGCCATGTCGGCGCCATGTCGGCGCCGACCACATAGTGAGTGCAACATCGCATGTGTTAGCACCAAGCCAGGGCGGCGCCAGGGCGCCAACCATTTTGAATGGCGCCGCCGGTACAGGGCGTAAGGAGGTTGCACATGCAGCAGCAGCAACATCCTTGCGTCCAAAATTCCCGAAATGGACGCCGGAAGGTTGGCGTCCTCACGGCGACAGCACTCAATCAGGGCGTAAGGGGGGCGCAAGGAGGAGGTTTTGACGTCGCGAATCGATCGTTAGCGAACGCAGGCCCTGTGTGACTGGGGTATCATTTATCCGCGGATACACCCCCTCCCAACCCCCTGGCGGACCAATCGCGAATGACCTTGGGTTGACCTCCAGGGTATTTCTGTAGCATTTGTGTCGCCCAGTGGAAGATCTGTCTGCATTACGCACAGGTTAATCAGGGTGAATGTTTTATATCTGTCTGTGGTTTAGTGCCATTCACTGACCACTCGCCTTTGAAATGTGAGGACCCCCCTATCAAAAATATTTATAGTAATAATAATACAAATAATAATGAGAGAAAATAAACTACTTCAGGATATTCGTTAGCCCAAAATAAGATTAAAAGTTGTGTATGCAAAATACAACCCGCGATTAGTTAGATTAATTAGGCTAGATAGTTTGAAATTTGGTTTAAGAAACCAAATAAATAATTAGCTCCTTTAAGATGTATGATATAACTGCTTATAATTAAAAAATATATCTTACTAGTAATTAGTCATTTCTCTGCATTGTCATTGTCGGAAGGGATGATCGGATGAGTGGGGAGCGGGACATAGTTCAGACGGTAGCATGTCCAACTGTGTAGGTGTTGGTCATCCGATCGATCCTGTTCAGTGGACCCATTTGCAGTTTGGGCTACTACTAAGCTCAGACAAGGAGCAGTGGAACGAGGAACACCAATATTGTCCGCACCAGAACTTGTCCCTGCCTAATCACCGAATGCAAAAAAAAAGTATAATAGAAACTCATCGTTCCTCGAAAATACATATTTTGCAAATAAAATGATGAATATTTACTTCTTATTGCAGAGGAACAATGATGACAGAGGGAACCCACCCACAATTGAGAAAGAAGATGGGAATATTATATTAGTATCAGAGGTTGAGAAGGCTATCAATGATCTAAAGGCAGGTAAGGCTCCTGCAAGTTACCAGATAACATCAGAAATGATAAAAGGACTAGATGAAGTGGGGATTCAAATCATTCATAAGCTAGTAACTGACATCTATGAGACTGGATTTATACCATTGAATATGAATGAATCCATATTTGTACGACTCCCAAAGAAGCTAAAACCAACATTGTGTACTGAGTACAGAACACTAAGCCTGATGAGTCATATGTTGAAGATGATCCTGAAAATAATTTTACTGAGAAACAGACAGAAAATTGAAGAACAAATCAGTAACGTACAAAGTGGGTTTATATCTGGAAGAGGTACACGTGAAGGGATTTTCAATATGAGAATGATTTGTGAACGTTATTGTGAAGTGAACCAGGATGTTTATGCCTGCTTTATTGACTATGAGAAGGCCTTCGACCGAGTCAATCATGAACTGTTAATCAAATGTTTACAAGATATTGGTGTCAATGGCAAAGACATTAAACTAATTGTGAACTTATACTGGACACAACGTGCATTTATAAAAATGGAGCAGGGCCTATCGGATGAAGTTATGATTAAACGAGGAGTTCGACAGGGGTGTGTATTGTCACCATGTCTATTTAACCTGTACACAGAGATGATTTTCAGACACATTGAAGATTGCAAGGGAGTGACAATAGGTGGCATGAACGTCAACAATCTTAGATATGCCGATGACAGTGTAATACTAGCAGACAGTGAGAAAAACCTACAAGATATAGTGAATAGAATCAATAAAGCTGGAATACTATTCAACATGAAGATGAATGCCAGGAAGACCAAAACAATGGTTATAAGTAAAAAGACAGATAAACCAAATGTCAATATAACCATAGATGGCACAAACATAGAACAAGTATCCGAATTCATATATCTCGGACAAAAGATTACAAATGATGGGAGATGTGAGGAAGAAATTAAAAGAAGGATAACAATAGCCCGAACAACATTCTCCAAAATGTATAGAGTGTTAACATCAAGTAAGATATTAATACAAACAAGGAAGCGTATTCTTCAGTGTTATGTGTGGTCTACTCTAATGTATGGGGCAGAGACATGGACAATCTCTAAGAAAATGTACAAACGTTTAGCAGCATTTGAGATGTGGACTTATCGAAGGATGATGAAAATATCATGGACAAAGAAGATCACCAACAAAGAAGTTCTCAGAAAAATTAAAAATAAGAAAAGCTTGTTTGCCACTATACAGACAAAGAAACTTATTTATTTTGGCCACATCATTCGTCAGAGTTCAATATACCGTACATTGTTGGAAGGGAAGGTGAATGGCAGCAGAGGGAGAGGGAGACCAAGAACATCATGGTTTACAAATATTTCACAGTGGACAGGCTTGAATTATTCACAGTCTATCAGAACAGCACAACATCGGGACAAGTGGAGAACCATTGCATCCAACCCTCGACTAGAGGATGGAACTATTGATTGATTGATTGCAGAGGAATAAATATATATATATACATATCCTTCAATTGTTGTTATATTCATATATATATATATATATATATATATATATATATATATATATATATATATAAGCATCTCGTTTCAGTGTAGTAAGCGTCTCGTTTTAAATTAAAGAAATGCTGATCAAAGCATATGGCATGGGCTATTGTGATTTCTACACCGTCTATATCATCCACCCTTGAAATGAAATGCTGTGTCCGCAACTCGAATAATCCTAGTGGGGACCAGACGGGCAGCCGAATAAGTTGAGTGTCCGTCTCCCATTTCGGTAGATCATGGGATTCGAACCACTGAGTTTGAACCCTGGTCTAGTCAAACCAATGACTTAAAAATTGATACTTGTCACTTCCTAGCCAGGTGCTCAGCATTATTATGATAGAGCAAGGACTGGTTGGCTCAGAGTCAGGAAAATGTCACTGAGTGGGATATCAGGACTTGGTGCTGGCATGCTTGTCTCCCAGTGGGGCAGCACTATCGAGTCGCCATGAGTGCACACTGTCACAGGTCGGTACCCATCCTGATATGACCTTAGATGTTGCCACTCCAAAAACCAACAGTAGTGTGCATGACATTTAAAATGAAAGAAATGGTACATAAGATGGACTATAATGATTTTTGCACACTCTATTCTCCCCCCTCCCCCCCTCCCCGTCCCTAAAATGAAATTTTGGGGCTGGAACTAGACATAGTATATGCCTAGTGGTGTTTTATGTGGACTGCGCGGGTGTGGAGGGTTCAACCAGTACGCTTGTTCTCCATATCGGCCACAAAACACCCCTTTGACCTCTTTGCACTGAACACGCTTCGCACCCGCATGCACCATATGCCTGAGATAATGGGAAACACAGTCAGTGCGCATGCCCACGCACCTGCGCGTGGACATTCTCAGATTCACACATGTTTATTTGAGTACGGAAACGGGTACATTTAGTCATGGATGGACCCACCTCCCTGGGATAGTCTCCATGTCTCACCGAGTGTAAACCCATCAATCAGACCCATCTCCTGCTGTTAGTTCCAATGCCAAACCTGCCAGTTGTAGAACATCTCTTCTTACAGTTCTCTGACCACTTCTTTGTACTTGCACATAACATAGCCATGCCGGACATAGTGTAATAGCTTAAACGAAGTTAAAGCTGCATAGTCCGATGAAGTAATACAATTTCAAAACCAAACCCATTATCTAGATTTGATTATACATACTTAGATGCTGGTGCACTTATTAAGCATTTGTTGCTGCATAGAAGGGAATCCTGGGCCACTTTAATAGAACCTGTTACCACAGAAGCCTATGGTGTCAGAGTTTCGACGTGCTTGCCAAAACTAATTTGACAAGTTTACACTTTAAATATCGCAAAAGTTAACCATTTAAAATAAAAGGTATTTCAAACTAAACTAAGGTAGATAATAACAATTAATTCAATATATTTATCTAAAAAGAAAGACAGAAACTCAATACCATAGGACCACGCAACTTTAAGGGCACCCACAAGATTGGTTCTGCTAATTTATTGCTGGTTAAATTGTGCCAATAATACTAATGCAGTGTGGGCACCGCCCAACTGATGCCTTGAAACCCCCCTCCCTACACACACATACAAAAGGGAACAGCAACCTAGTTTAAGGTTATTTAGTACGTCGATTTCTTAGTAATCGTTGTAACCTGTGCCCCTGGTACCCTTCATTATTTATTCCATCAACACCCGCTATTTCAATGTTGACTAACATCGTGTATGCGCGCGCAGCTTGGCTGCAGAACGAAGGCACACATCCATTGAGTTTGCCTGTACGCGCAGTGCAAAACGTTTATTTTCTTCAAAATTATAGAAATGCAGAAGCCTAACCTTATATATTAATATAATCTATTCGTTGAACATGTTTTCTATATGTGTACCAAGCAGTTTGTCTCTAGGTGGTGTGGTTTTATAGAGATATTTCACTTTTTCTGTATGAAGATTGCTCACTGCCATTGACAATGCATTGAGTTTGCCGGTACGAGCAGTGCAAAACGTTAATTTTATTCAAAATTAATAGAAATGCAGAACCCTAACGTTATGAATGTAATATAATCTATTCGTTGAATGTGTTTTCTATATGTGTACCAAGCGGTTTGTCTCTAGGTGGTGTGGTTTTAGAGATATTTCACTTTTCTGTATGAATATAATTCAAGATTGCTCACGGCCATTGACAATGCATTGAGTTTGCCGGTACGCGCAGTGCAAAACGTCTATTTTGCTCAAAATTAATAGAAATACAGAACCCCAACCTTATGAATTTAATATAATCTATTCGTTGAACATGTTTTCTATATGTGTACCAAGCGGTTTGTTTCTAAGTGCTGTGGTTTTAGAGATATTTCACCTTTTGTCTATGAAGATTGCTCATAGCCATTGAGTTTGCAGTGTGACAGTGTGTTGTCCTGCACCCAAAAGGCACGCGCACTGACCTAGATACCCGTGCTGACGTCACATGAAATAGGTCCAAAGACCCCTTTCAATGTTTATAAACATCGTGTATGCGTGTGCACCTTGGCTGCAAAACAAAGGCACACTGCCATTGAGCTTGTCGATACGCACAGTGCAACACATCGATTTTATTCAAAATTGGTCGTAATGTTTACATTGCGTTTGATGCGAGGGAAGGAAGAGACCCTCCCCCCGCCTCCTCTCCTGCCAGTGTGACAGTGTGTTGTCCTGCACCCAAAAGGCACGCGCACTGACCTAGATACCCGTGCTGACATCACATGAAATAGGTCCAAAGACCCCTTTCAATGTTTATAAACATTGTGTATGCGTGTGCACCTTGGCTGCAAAACAAAGGCACACTGCCATTGAGCTTGTCGATACGCGCAGTGCAACACATCGATTTTATTCAAAATTGGTCGTAATGTTTACATTGCGTTTGATGCGAGGGAAGGAAGAGACCCTCCCCCCGCCTCCTCTCCTGCCACGTCGCCCCGCTTTCTCATCTTCCGTGACCCTGTCATCCTCCCCTCAGCTTTCTTCACCCCCGCGCTCTCTCTCTCTCCCCCGCCAGCTTTCTCACCTCCCTCGCACCCTCGCCTCCCCACTCCTCCCCCTATAAGCCGCCCGCCCGGCCTCCTTCAGCCATTCGCCTTCCGGCCGTTCTCCCTGCTCAAGCTCTCATTTTCTGCTTGTTAAATTGCTGGTTAAATTGTCGCGCATGGTCCTTGTCGCGCATCAATAGAAATGCAGAACCCATACCATATAAATTTAATAAAATCTTTTCATGGAATATATTTTCTGTATGTCTGCCAAGTGGTTTGTTTCTAAGTGGTGTAGTTTGAGAGATATTTCACATTTTCTGTATGAAGATTGTTCACAGCCATTGACAATGCATTGAGTTTGCCGATACACGCAGTGCAACATGTCGATTTTATTCAAAATTACTAGAAACGCAGAACCCTAACCGTATAAATTTAATATAATCTTTTTGCTGAATATGTTTTCTGTATGTGTGCCAAGCAGTTTGTTTCTAGGTGCTGTAGTTTTAGAGATATTTAACTTTTTCTGTATGAAGATTGCTCACAGCCATTGACAATGCATTGTGTTTGACGATACGTGCAGTGCAAGATGTCAATTTTATTCAAAATTAATAGAAATGCAGAACCCTAACCTTATATATTTAATATAATCTTTTCATTGAATATGTTTTCTATATGTGTGCCAAGCAGTTTGTTTCTAAGTGGTGTAGTTTTAGAGATATTTCACATTTTTTGTATGAAGATTGCTTATAGTCATTGAGTTTGCAGTGTGACCGTGTGTATTCCTGGAGCCAAGCTGCATGCGCACTGACCTAAATTCCCATGCTGACATTATATGAAATAGGTCTATAGGCATCACCAGATTTGACACCAGGGTCGCGTTCAGGGTACGCCTTGGAGGTGCTACGGAGATGGGTCCGCAATGTCTTTTTGGCCAATTTGCATTTAGGGTGTGCCTCGGGGTCGACTCCGAGACGTCATGCTTTTCAGGTAGGAGGCAAAAAGCACCTCCAAAATGGACATTAGATTCAGTGGTTTCAGCCAATTAGAGCTGTTCTTTCAATTGCAAATGTCTGCACCCTATGGGGGGGCCACCATTTGTGAGGCTACTGACTGCCATTCAGACTAGCGTTACATCCAGAATTTCTCCGAGGCGCCTCCGAGCCGCAACTATGGAAATTATGTTTATACCAGAAAACAATTAACTGCATATCCCAACAATACAATTAAGGATTTAGTTCCTAAAGTTAAACATGTTGCTTCATTAAATTATCCTGTTGATGTTGTGCCCCCGTTGCAGTTTGGAGTAGGTGCAAATAATACTGATTTGATTAACATTGACTTGTTCGACGACTGTGATGATATGGAGGTATATAAAGTTAGGCTATGTAATAGAGGAAGGAAGAGACGAGTGTTGGGTCGGACACTTTATTGAGCGTCAAGGGCATGCACAATAAAAAGGGCATACCGGTAAAAGTTTGAAATCAGGAGGCAGAGTGACTGCCCGGGGCAGATATCGCCCGGTGGTGGCGCTCGGGCCCGGCTAGCCAGGGCAAATCCCGGGCAGGTCACCGATTGGACAATAATATAACTAACAAAGTATACGAAATAATAAATAATAATGAAACTCCGCCTGTTTTTATATCTGCATAATTCATTATACATCCTATTAAGTTAGGCTATGTAATAGAGGAAGGAAGAGACGAGTGTTGGGTCGGACACTTTATTGAGCGTCTAGGGCATGCACAATAAAAAGGGCCAAAGGAGAACGCCTAAGCGTCTCCCACCAACCCAACACTCGCATCCTCCGAGCATAGCGCCGCGGCCACCCTCAAGTCATTCACTATCCTAACCCCGAGGGGAGTCTTCAAGTAACTGTAGACTGTCCCCCCTGACCTTTAATTCTTCGATTGTGGCCCCGCACTGTAATGTATTGTGGTTATCCGAACACCCCCACCGTACGACCGCATGACGTCATGATCAAGGATTCTTAATAAAGGCAGTTACGTTACAAGAACTCATGGTGTCCACACGTACATTATATGGTGTCAGATGTTACGGGTTGAACAGCTGACATGGCGCTTCATGGATTAAAACCCCCTGGACCATTAAATTTTGACGAACGGATGGCCATAAACTGGAGATCATGGTTGCATTCCTATGAAATTTACTCGACAGCAGCCGGAATAGGATCAAAAACAGAAAAAGTACAATGCTGTGTACTGCTACATGTTGCTGGCAATGAAGCACAAAAAGTTCACTGTACGTTCGAGTTCGAGACTAATGACAAAGACAAAATAGGACCGTTAATAACAGCATTTTCGAAGTATTGCGAGGGGAAGACAAATATAACAGTAATAAGGTATGACTTCAACTCTTTTAACCAAACTACCGAAAATATCGACACATACATTCGCGAGTTAAAACATCGGATCCAGTTTTGCTGTTATGAACAATTGGAAGCGTCCCTCTTATGCGATCGGATTGTATGTGGGATAAAGGATAACAAACTCAGAAATAGGTTACTAGGTTACTACAGGCACCTAAGTTATCATTGGAGGAATGTGTTCAATTATGTAGATTGAGTGAAAATAAATCATCACAAGTACAAGTGTCTTCGAACGTGCAAGTAGATGAAGTGTCTCATGGTTACGGACGACGGGCTGAACTGGGAACCAGGATATCTCCATGGAGACAGGCATCAACAAGTCATTATCAACAGGGCCGCAAGATGGCGGCTACCAGATGTGGACGATGCGGATATAATCACCAAGATGGAAACTGTCCAGCCCGAGGAAAAGAATGCATGGGATGTCGGCGAATTGGTCATTTTGTAAAAATGTGCCATTTACAAAAGAGACAGCAACATGAAGCACCAATATATGAAATAAATATTGATTCAGAGACGGACAGTGACCGAGTCATGCAATAACAATAGTCCGTAAACCTGGGAAACTACAAATTTGCCTAGACCCAACTAAGCTCAATAAAGCAATTTTAAGAGGACCATATCCAGTCAGAACAGTCGAAGAAGTTGTAGCTAAATTGCATGGGGCTAAATATTTCTCAGTATTAGATGCGCAAAGCGGTTATTGGCAAATTGAATTAGATAGGGTTGTCTTCTAACTGGCTACTAAATCCTGGACAAAAAATATTATCCCTTTTTTTTGTTTTGTAAATATAGTTTATTCATTGAATAAAGTCTTTTGTCAGCGCCGTGGCACTGGTCTTCCAGCCATGTGACAATACAGTTATTTACAATATATGCAGCTAGCCCAAATCAGCTGAACTAACAATATCAAACATTCAAAGGCTTACATATGGTATAGTTTGACAATTCACATACAAAAATAGCAGTTATATGTTGTATTCCTACACACTTGATACATACATGTGTATTGATTAGACCTTTACATTACGGAGTGGTTAGGTACATAGTTTTCCTTCATAGGTTTGTATGCCTACTATGTTGTGAATTGCAAAACTATCATGTTGTTGGAGTTAACATTTTGAGATGGAGTGAGTGTTAGTAGAATAGTTTGTTTATTCTGTTAGATAGAGTGTGGTTAGCTTATAGGGTTATGCTTAAAAGGTTAATACCTCAGGTGTGTTTTTTGACTACATGAAGTAGTTTGAGTAAGTAGGTTGTTAGTAATGATGGGATAAACAATGCTTGGAGGATTGTATGTTTCAGTCATTTAGTAGTCTAGTACAGACTTTATTAGTGTCTATGTTTGTACAAAGACCCCATAATACCAAGACAGCTCACTCAGCCTGTACTGTGTAATCAAAATGATCAAACCCACCACGTGGTGCGCTGGCCGTTCCCCCGGCTAAACAGATGCCACAATATATGCACAAATGTATATATGAATGTGAAAGCTGTGTGACGATGGCGACGATGATGTGTGCCTGTTCATAGCAATCCGATATTGATGTGTATTCACGCTTACCCGCCTCATGCATGATATAACCGTATGTGTTTACATGTGAAACACCAACCAGCAGCTGGGTCAATCAAACCCACTACAAGGTGGCACCGCAAAATTTACATCACATGGGAGAGATAGGGAGTGAGCCGTCCCAGTACCATAGGGCCCCCAGTCTATAGCAATACTACCAGACTGATACACCTTTCCGAATTTGCTGGGCAAATAATTTGTACGGTGGATAACTTGGTTTGTTGGCAGCAGGCAAAGGAGCGCGTGGGGTGGTGGGAGGGGGTAGGGTGGCCATAGGTGCTTATAATAGATAGCTAATTAAATATGGCGACCTCATCACTAGGCCTGTAGAAGGGCCTGATTGGCTTGGTGAAATCTTACCAGGTTCTTGAATTCTAGTTGTGTTTGTGCATGTCTAATTCTGACTGGGAGTTCATTCCATAATTTGCTGCCTTTGTAGATAGGGGCTCTTGTCAGTCTATTTGTGAGTGGTTTAGGAACTTTGAGGAGTGTAGCATCCCCCTGCCTGGTAACTCTGGTAGTATGGTCTATGTAGTTTTCATCCTTGGCTCTGATAAACATAAGAGATAGCAGATGTGCATCTCTCCTTTGGCTCAGGTATGTGATATTAGATCTAGTGTGCATCTCATTCACTGAGAGAACTTTGCCCCTATATACTGTTCTAAGAGCTCGGTTTTGAGTTCTCTGTAATTTATTTTCTTGTTGTTTTGTTAAAAGGCCATAGATTAGATCATTATAATCTATTATTGGCAGTATAGTTGCCTTATACAGTTTGAGCGCTGTGTTCTCACTCATGTAGCATCTTATTTTTCTAAAGGTTGTCATTCTCATACCTAGAATTTGGTTCAGCCTCGATAGTTGCTGGTTCGCATTCAGTGTAGAGTCAAGTGTGGTTCCTAAGTATTTGTACGAGTTCACTTCTCTTAGCACTGCATTGCCTATACATAGCTCTATATTTTGCGCGTGCGATTTTCTAGATTTTGTTCCAAATATCACATATTCTGATTTTTGTGTGTTTAAGGTAAGTCTGTTATCAGCACACCAAATATTGACCTTTTTTAACACCTTGTTGGCGAGTTGTTTACACTTAACCACCCCTAGGTGTGATTCGTGTAACTTGTCTAGCATATCGGTTTGTAGAATTTTGGGGATTATTATTTGTGTACCTTTCAGTAGTAAGCCATCTACTCATGTTATTTCATATCGAAAGGTGTAATACGGTTTCACATCATTAGGAATATTATTATTAGTATTTGGCCATCCTTCCAACGTCAGATTCTTTACTGTGTTGAGCGTCTGATCTACCTTGGTTGCTTCTCTGACTCGTTGGACAACATCCATACCCATATCTATAGCCCCCACCGAAATGTCACGGTCATACAAATCATTAGGGGCTACACTGGATGTATGCGCTCTTGATAAAGTATCTGCAAAATATAAATGTGACCCTTTGAGATATGATACTGTTATATTATAGTTTTGTAATCTCAAGCGCATACATTGCATCCTTGCTGAAAGCTCATGTATCGGTTTTAGCATAATTGCAACAAGTGGCTTATGGTCTGTGTTTACTGTTACGTCATTGCCATAAATAAAATCATGGAACTTTTTACAGCCAAAACATATGGCTAATAATTCTTTCTCGATTACTGCATAATTTATTTGTGATTTGTCTAATGCCTTTGATGCCATAGCCACAGGTAATTTATTTTGAAACAAAGTAGCGCCCAAACCATACTTTGATGCGTCAACCTGGATTACAACTTTTTGTCTACTATCAAAATACTGTAGGATCGGTGCTTGAGTTAATAATTTCTTTAATTCCTGAAATGCCCTTTCTTGTTCCATTTCCCAGTGCCATGAAACATTCTTTTGAATCACCGTTCTCAACGGTTTCGTTATATGAGCCATGTTTGGAATGAACTTATTAACATATCCAATCATACCTAAAAATCGGTGTACACCTGGTTTATCGGTAGGACTGGGCATGTCGAGAATTGCCTGTATTCTGTCATTGTGAGGTTTTAGGCCATCTGAGCTAATTATGTGTCCCACATAGTTAACACTGTTTCTGCAAATTCTGGACTTTTTAGGGTTCAATTTTAGATGAACTGCTCGAGCACGGTTTAAAACTGCTTCTAACCTGACGTTATGTTCTTTTTCTGTAACTCCATGTACTAAAATGTCATCTGATATGACACTAACACCCGGCATTCCTTTTAAAATTTCGTTCATCTCTTGAATAAATATATCTCCCGCAGTCTTTATCCCAAATGGTAATCTAGTATATCGGTATCTACCCCAAGGCGTATTAAATGTACATAGTTCAGAACTCTCCCTATCTAATTCAATTTGCCAATAACCGCTTTGCGCATCTAATACTGAGAAATATTTAGCCCCATGCAATTTAGCTACGACTTCTTCGACTGTTCTGACTGGATATGGTCCTCTTAAAATTGCTTTATTGAGCTTAGTCGGGTCTAGGCAAATTCGTAGTTTCCCAGGTTTACGGACTATTGTTATTGAATTAACCCAAGGGGTTGGACTCTCCTGTTTTACAATGACACCTAATTTTATCATACGTTCTAACTCTTTTTGTACATCATCATTGATGGATAACGGTATTCTACGAGGAGGGTCTACAACTGGAGTCACATTTTTATCAATATATATTTTAGCAGCAACCTTAATTAAACCTAAACCTTCAAACACGTCAGAATATTTTATTACCACTTTGTCCGCTTCGTGTGAAGGTGTCTCACTCAAAGTGTCCAGTCTTGCTAACAGACCCAATTGAACACAGGCTTGTTTGCCTATGATCGCACTACCGGCATCCGTCACTTGAAACTTTAAGTCATGGCCGTTAATCTTTAATGTTGTTTCACCTGCAGGCTTAATTCTATGTCCACCGTACGTGATTAATTGACAAGTAGATGCTTTCAAATCAGCATCATTCATTTGTTTGTAAACTGCCAAAGGCAAAATGTTGGCCTCGGAGCCTGTATCTAAGTTAAATGATACCTCCACATCACCGACTACAAACATTACAAACCATAAGTCCTTGTCGTCCATGTCAACATCACGTATAGAACCGACAAACAAATCACATCCTGCACTGTATTGTTGTTGTTGTTGATCTCGACTGTCTAAATGACCTTGCATGACTCGGTCACTGTCCGTCTCTGAATCAATATTTATTTCATATATTGGTGCTTCATGTTGCTGTCTCTTTTGTAAATGGCACATTTTTACAAAATGACCAATTCGCCGACATCCCATGCATTCTTTTCCTCGGGCTGGACAGTTTCCATCTCGGTGATTATATCCGCATCGTCCACATCTGGTAGCCGCCATCTTGCGGCCCTGTTGATAATGACTTGTTGATGCCTGTCTCCATGGAGATATCCTGGTTCCCAGTTCAGCCCGTCGGCCATAACCATGAGACACTGCATCTACTTGCACGTTCGAAGACACTTGTACTTGTGATGATTTATTTTCACTCAATCTACATAATTGAACACACTCCTCCAATGATAACTTAGGACAAGAAGGTGCAGCCTCCCCTCCTCAAGGAGTGAGATGAGAGGGTGGACGCGTCAAAGCCAGCCCTGGTGGCGAATATCATAAGGGTCTCCTGGTAAACGGAATATGGAAATGGAGAGGAGACCCCCCCCCCCGAACATGGTATGCGGAAGGCAGGGTCAGATGGGCCCACCCTGATCTGGTTGAAATGCATTTCGGTCCAGTGGACCGCACAGAGAGTGGTGTCGCAACACCTGGCGATCGGGATCTGAAGCACACGTTCGGTAAATTGAATTGTCTTTGAACGGCGCACAGTCAGCAGCATCCCCCAGTCATGAAATGTGAAGTCCGATCTGAGGAGGGTGGAGTCTGACATGGTAACCTGAGATTTGCGTAATAAGCCCCTAAAAGAACAGAGGACAGCCGCCCTCCATGCTACGTGGCCAGGATTGTTTGAAAGTAGAGAGAAGATCTTCCGCAACATATGTGGGAGCAGAGGCATCGCCTGGCGGGGTGCGTCGCCCTTGGCCCTACGGATCCCCTTCAGGGTGGCCGCAAGAACAAAACCCTTGTAGTCTATTGGCGGCTCATCGTTCATCCTTAGAAAATGGTTTAGATAGTTGAGAATTGAACGATATTTCAATGAGCGGGCCAGCCAGGTAGCATAGAGGGCCACCTGCTCCACGGAACAAGGGATTGGCGCCCTGGAGTAGTGGAACAGGTTAGCATATTCTAAATATTTCCGGATCTGCACCCCCCTTGTGATGGCCACATTTTTTGCGTAGGACTGGCGCTGGTATTCCTGCTGCTCGCCCTTCAGCGCCAATATCACTGCAAGAAACAAAAGGGGCATCAAATACGTGGCTGCAGCAGAGTGAGCCAGTGACATCCACAGCCCTGATCCTATCAACGCTATCCGCCTTATTTAGCCTACTTAGGGAGTCACAGATCACGTTTACACTACTACGGATATAGACAGAGCTGAACGAGAAGTTATTTTCGACCGACAGCCAGTATAGTTTGCGGAGGAAGACCATGATCCCCTTACATCTGGACCTGCCCGTCAGGCTGGCTGCGTGGACCGCCCATATTTCTTGAATGTTGATGTGGGACGAGCCTATGTCAGGTGGAGGGAGGAGGTGGTGGTGGCAGGCATAGGAACCGAGAGGTCTGTTGGCTCCGTCGATAAAAGAGCCAACTACCCAGTCGTGACCATGGAGGGCTCCGAATCCCCACTTAGAAGCATCGCTGTAAGTTGCTATTACTGGAGCGAACTTCCCAAGGATCCTGGCCTTGCCGTTAAATCGCCTCGCAAAGCGTAGCCACCAGTCCAAGTCCTCCCTTATCCCATTGCCTAGTCGGGCTCTATGATGAGGTTGTTTCAGGCTGGCCATCAGGTCGTATATGCACCTAGTGAATGTCCTCCCCCCCCTAATGACCTTAGAGCAGTGGGCCAGCAGGCCCCCCACCTGCTCGAGTTCCTTCTTAGATGCTTTCCTACGTCCCTGAAGACTGTGCAGGACTCTTATTGTCTTGGACAGTTTGTCCTGGGGAAGACTGAGCTCAAGGCTCAAGGAGTCTACGTCGATCCCGAGGAACCGGACCTTGGTGTCAGCTTTACTTACTTTCTTGAAACTCACAAAGAAACTGATCCGTCTAAGGATCGCTATCAGCTTCCTCTGAGCCCTCTCGACCTCGAGCCTAGTTCCGCCCACGACACAAAAGTCGTCCAGGTAGTTAACTATTCGGTCGACTCCCTCTCGAACACAGCATCTCACGATAAAGTCGGAGATTTTCGAGAATATGTACGGGCTCGAAGAGAGGCCCATGCAGAGGCGGTTGTCAAGAAAGTAAGAAAAACCTTGGTCACCGGGTCTCTTGTACCGGAGACCTTGGAGGTGACGGTCCTCGGGGTGGATCGAGACAGCCCTGTAAGCATCCTTGATATCGACAGTACCAAGAGCGTCACCCTGTTCCAGCATGTCTGTCACGTCGTCAAGGCCTTTGTATGAGAACCTATGACATACCTGGTCCGTGAAACCATTGACAGAACCGTCAGGGGGAACACTACAGTCGATGACCATGCGCCCACCACCGTCGTCCTTGGGGACGATGAATGCATCGTGAGTACAGGAAGCGGGGGCAGTGACGACGGAGATGAGACCATCTCGTTCCTCATCCCTGAACTTCTTGTCCATGATGTCACCCTCCCAGGCTGACTTCCTGCGAGTCTTAGTAGGGACGTAGGTAGCAGAACAACCGGGATTGATGACCCGGAAACCGAAAGTAACTCCGGTCATGATGTATACCCAGTCGGGGTCGGTGTCACCACGCAAAAATAACTCAGCGAAGACTCTACATGGTCTGAGCTGAGTGGCGACACCGGCAATCTTGTGAGCACAATCACAAGAGCCCCGGACACACTCTATGGTGACCTTAATTGTCACCGGCGTACCCCCTTCAAGTTCCCTAATATGAACTAGGAGGCTGCCCCCATCAGCTTGCTCGACGAACAAGCGGTCATTGCGACTGGAACCTGCTGGACTCAACCAGCGCAATCCAGCACCAAGTGATTCACCCTGAATCCGGCTTTCCCTAGTCTCACCCAGAGTAACTGTATCGACCCCAGCTGTAATATAAGGACTAACAACAGTATAATGAACATTGTTATCGGGGAAAGGATCGACAGTGTCAGTATTGGCGGGGCTAGGCGTAATCATGGAACAATCAACGGGGGAAATAGTCCCAACAAGAGTCTTTCCCAGCGTGGCCAGGCCTGGCGCCCAAAGGGCCACGATCAGTGACGCAGAGCATATCATCACCAGAGTCAGCTGCAGCAGTGCTCCGCTCTGGAGTCTGGCGATTATCGGTTCTCAACACCCCCGGCTTCCTAAGTCATTCCTTACACTTCTGTCGTGTGTGTGACTTAGATCCACACACGGAGCAGGTGTGTGAGAATCGACAGCCCGAGCGAGTTCATCCCGTGTCGCCGTTCCAGGCGTAGCACGACCTACGTGCCCCCCGGCCAGGAGAGTGCTTCCCGACACTGCGTTGCCAGGGTCCGCCCTTCTTCTGCTTCATGTTGTGAGGGCCATAGTGCTCTATGCTCTCGTCCTGATGCGCCTTTGAGAACGCGTAGAAGCCGATGGTCTCGCCGAGCTTGTGTATTGCCAGGACGTGGTCCACGTGCGCAATGTCTTTATAGTGGTCATCCATCGATCTTGCGGACACAAAGCTTATGTGCTCGATGAACGCCCTATAGTCCGATACGGTCAAGCATGGGATGTCCAACCACCATTTACAAGATGCTCTTATCAGTGTGTGGGCGTTCATCTTCCTAACGTCTTTCCCTTGCCCGTACTTCCGCAGCGACCACTTACTTCGTCTACGACGCGAAGAGCTCCCGCTGCTCGACCTGGACGACTGCCTCCTCCTTCTACTCGACCCTCGTGAGTGTCGACGAGATCGACCGTAGGACGAGTGACCGTCTTCTCGGTCACATCCTTGAGTCCAAGATGGAGGAGGTAGGGCTGCTTCCGTCGTCCTTCTACGGTCGTCAGTGTTTGTCTCGTCGTGCCAGGTCGAATGCGCGTGGGATGTGTGATCGCCTCCCCGTCGTCCATCTTCCCTTGTCGTCGTCCCGCGTCGAGTCGTTCATCTGTCATGCTCCTCCTTCAACGAGGCTAGTTCGTCTTCCAAGTCGGCGACGCGCATCTCAGCCTTAATCCTGTCGATCGCCTCCCACGCGTTTCTTTCGCGGTCGTCTAGCGAGAGTGTCGACATCGCTGAGGTGGTCATTCTCGAAATGGTCGGCTGAAGTTTTCGTGCTTTTTGCCGAGGCTTTGCCGCTGCGCGTCGACATCGTTGGTTCGGCCAGTGTGTCGATGCTTTTCCGAGCGCAATCGACTCGATCCTGTTTGTCGTGGGGGTATCCGCAGTCAGAGCAATACCCAGTGCCTGGCATCCTATCCTATGAGAGCCTGCCGATCCCACATTCGACGCTGTACCGCTGCGCGTAGCACTCCCCGGACTTGAAGTTGTTTGCCGATAATCCCTGCCGAAAATTGGTCGGGGTCGAGGCCGCGCACTCAGACAAAGCTGCTTAATTGTTTACTTAATCCGATTAGCTGTAAGCGGGCCGCACTAAGCGGATTAAGCGGATTACTCTATACAACCTGCCTGAGTATATATATGCGCTAAGGTCAGCTAGTTCATTGCAGCCTTTCTTATTTTTACGATTTATGTACTATCGACAGACATTGCCGACAAAATTTGACTCAAAGCTTCAGAAATTCGACAAACATGTAAAAATATATGGTTCTAAGCGAATTCCATCATCATAATCGTTAAATCCTAGCCTCTAGGTCTACAGATAGACATCTCAAAGTTGGTGTCGACAGTCTTGAGAAATGAATGTCGACTCAGAGATTCTAAGGCAGATGAGTCAAACCATTCATGAAAACCTCCTTAGAATCGACCCATTCTCGTTCTTAACCTTGGCATACGTTAAGAATCGACAAACATAATCGACACACTTAGGCACCCAGACGGCACGGGTATCAGAGATACCGTCGAGAATAATGTTAATTTCACGATACCGTCTTCCGTGTGAAAGATCGTTCCTCCAATATAGTCCAATCGACCAGAATCGACCCACAGGTACAGCGAAGGTGAAGTCGTCCGCAGGCCGGACGACCGGTAGAGCCCCCACAGGTAGCTAAGTAGACTGTGGAGACTGTGGTGCGCTGTGGTGTGCTCAGTTTGAAATCAGGAGGCAGAGTGACTGCCCGGGGCAGATATCGCCCGGTGGTGGCGCCCCGGCCCGGCTAGCCGGGGCAAATCCCGGGCAGGTCACCGATTGGACAATAATATAACTAACAAAGTATACAAAATAATAAATAATAATGAAACTCCGCCTGTTTATATATCTGCATAATTCATTATACATCCAATAATAATGATGTAACCGTATTTTGTGATAAATCTCCTTCTGATTGTAAACTACATATAATACAAACTTGGCCTAACTTAACTGGTAACTGTAAATCATTTTTGGAATATGCAGACATTTTTGCAAAGGTTAGGGCCACAGTCCTGCCAAATTATCTCTCAGCTAGAATACCGGTGCCTTCTGGACTAATAATACAGAACTGGAAAAAATGATTAATGGAATATGACCGCCATCCCCCGACACCTCGGAGTAAAACAAATTCGACTGTCTTAACACACATAAATATGCTATTAATAACGCAATAATCAACACCAGTCCATCTTCTCCAATTTTTCTGAATTTTACAATCATCAATTTAATATGACCAATCTTTAACGGGTACGCCTGGTTAACAGTATTATTTTTAAGTTTAAACATGCCAGACTTAATTATTGACATTGCATAGCAATCAAATGATTCTGTATTGCCTCTCAACAAGCTGATCCATGTTCTTGCCCCACTCATGTAATTTCTTATTGCTCCCTCTGTCTTGAGCTTATCATTTAAATACAAAGCGTAAAGCATTACCGTCTTGAGATTGGGTCTTTTAGGGTCATCTTTAATGTTACTACAGAACTTTAAATATTCCCTAAATTGCACCCGCTTATTTCTCCATGTCCCTTCCGATAATCCCGCCGAAAAATACACGCTTATCCTATCCACTAGTGCGTGATTAACATCTGCAAGTTGATAAAAGGCAAAATAACAAAAATTTATCAACTATCAATTAAATTCTACAAAAACAAATCAATAACACTTTCAGCATGAGAAACATGTATTTCAGTCAACAGATTATCCTGACATAGTTTATCAGCAATTAATTTATATTTATTATCAAAAAACAACCTACTGAGGGCATCTGCCAGCACCATATCTTTTCCTGGCTTGTGTACTACCTGGACCTGACAACTGTGCACAGCAGCAAATCTCCATATCTCCCAGGCACACGCACACAAGACAGGATCTTTTCCGGCACCGGAGGGCAACACCTGTTGGGAAGCAGCATTATCAGTGTTAATGATAATATGATATGACTGGGGATCAGGGGGAGACAAAAATGTCAACGCTACTACCAAATTTATAGCCTCTAATTGGGCTATGTGAAAATTATTGCTCAAAAAGGTTGGGGAATACAAACTGGAATAAAACTGAACAGTACTGAAAGCACCACCACCCTGCAATGAAGAATCGCATTCAATAATCCACCTCTTTTCAGGTAAATGCTTGAGCAAAACTAGCCTATTATTACCTTCTGCAAAACGTAGGAACCACGTGATATCTCTAATTAAATCTATAGTAACCTCTGACTTACCTATAAACGGGCACGCTCTAAGAAATTCCAAAACCCGGTTCATAAAAACTCGCGACGCCATAACACATTTAGAAATAAATTGTAACCTCCCCACCAATCTCTGAACATTTTTCATGGTAACCTTCTTATTTATTTCCCACTTTTTACACTCCAACAAAATATCTAAAAGCTTCTCATCGGGGATCCTAACGAACATATCAACAGTATTTATCTCATAACCTAACCAAATCAATCGTTGGGTTGGGGGACTACATTTCTTAATTGAAAGATTTAAACCCAAAGTGGCTGTCAACTTTAGAATAAAATCATATGCCTGTTGTGCCTCAACTAAAGTCCTTTCAACTCCCACAAAATCATCCAAAAAACATAATGCAAAAAATCCATTTTTTCTCATTAAATAAACAACAGCTGCCGTAGTCCTAGCACACACCATACTTGATGTTCTACATCCGAAAGGGGGGGCTGTGTCAAAGTAAAATTTGTTATCAACTTTAATTCCGAATAGGGGGACATTTAAGGGGCAGGTTCTCAACTCCCTGTATGCCCTTGCCAGGTCAATGGACCACATAAAACAATTTTTTCCCAATTTTGTAATTTGCTTAGCCAGTGTCATTATAGTTGGCAAATTATATTTATATTCCTTACCTTGATAAAAACCTTTAATTATGCCTGTATTAACACTGCGCCCCTTGGGATAACTAAGGTCAACTATAATCCTACGTTCATTAGTATTCTTTTTGGGGCGGGTCATAATAGGACTTATTTGAGCCCAAGGAGAAAAAGGAAGCGTATTAAATGGACCCAACAGTGCATTGTGTGTGATTTCAGTACTCACATACTTATTGATCCAAAATAAATCGTCCTCATTACAAGTATGATTACAACTAGTGGTGGTAGGAATGAAAGTCCCAGTAAAGTTTGACGGCCAACCAAACTCCAGGAATTCAACTACTTCAACATCATCATAATCAATCAAAAGTTCTTTCCATTTACTAATACAAAGGCCAGACGGAATTGGTACCCTAGCTTCCAAGTAATTTGGTAAGCCGGTTTGCCGTACTTTAGCATAAATGTTTGCATAATCCAGAAATAAATTACAGTCTATAGTTAATTCAGGCCAATTCTGTAATACGTATTTTCTATAATCGAACGGTGACGTCTCACAAAATTTTACTAATTCAACAGACCCACCACCGAACTCATCAACAAAATTCTCGGTTGGACCATTAGCCAACTCCGGAACATCAGGATTAATTCCACACTATAACGACTCAACAACTTCAACCAGAGCCGTGATAGGCTTCAAACTTTCTTTAACAGAACATAACGGTGTGATCGGGCTGATTATACCAATGTCAATACCCAAAGTAGCATCTAAACAGTTTTCTGGAACCTTGGAAGGTTCCCTGGTACTGGAAACACAGCCAGTACCGGTGTTCTCAGTAACACAAAGAGGATCAACATGATCCGAAACATTTAGTGGGTTATGGGCCCACTCACCAGAGGTCTTAACACATAACGGATCAGTAACACGAACAGGCAACACAGTGGTAACTAATGAAGGCATGACGTGGTGAGCAGGACTATAAGAAGAAGCAATAACTAAGCTAGTGGCAGGACTAGCCACAGGTTTTGCAGGTGGTACAATGTCATACGTAGTGAGATAAGCACAGTCTCCACTGGTGGTGTCAAAACCAAGCAATTGACCAGCACTGGCCACAGAATGTACATGGCTACGATCAGTCTGGGCCAAAGTCAAATCGGTATCAGGTTTCAGTAGGCGAACAGCCTCTGTTGTTGTCATGCCATCGTCATGGCAACCAGTGTCATGGAACACATTCAAATGCCCGGTCTCTGTCGGTGGTGGTAGCTGTGGCTCCATATTCAAATTAAGTTGTACGTTATCATTTTTATAGGCTGACACACCATGTTTATTCTTTAAAAATCTCAAGGAAGAATTAAACCATTTGCACTTATCCGCATTGTTAGGATAACGACCCACAGCACTTTGTAACTGATCACGTTTAACTGTATTAAAAATACAATGTGTTGATACATCACAACTCACTTTTCGGAACTTTAAAGGTTTTACAGATACAACAGACGGTGCATGACGTTTATTCATAACAATTCCAGAAATAGTCGTACTCAGTCCACTACAAGGGTTAGACAGCGCGGGTTCATGGCTAAATTTACTAGAAGGTGACGCCTGATTTAAATTCATGTTGATAACTGGAGGGGTCAAAAAATGAGGCAATACAACTGAATCTGAGCTCTGGAAAGACACTGAACATACACCACCGACCTTAACCGAGTCTTTAGAAGCAGGGGTGAAGACTTTCGACGTAACCGCTGTGTCCTCTGACGACCTGACATGACAGCTCCCTGCGACGCCAACATCAATACACACATCGTCAGCGGTCGAAGCAGTCCCTTGCCGACTGCAAACTAAAAAGACTTTGTACGATCATGTTCATCACGGTTGTCTTCTCTGGCCCGTTGTTTCGCCTTGCAATCCACTTCTTTATGGGCATGTTTACGCTTTAACTTAAATGCACAATAGGCGCAAATATGTAAATATTTATCTACACCCTCACCATGGTCGGTACTATAACCACACGAGCTCCCTTTATTCCATATAAGACATGGTCTAGAGTCCACACCTTTCCTATAGTCTACTGAAGAACCAAACAAGCCAGGCTTGCTAGACACAGTTTCAACCCGCTTCCCAAGTCCGCAGACATCTCGCCGTATTTCCACTATGCGACCTTGATCTGCCCAACCGTTTGGTAACCTTTTATCCGCAATCATGGAGAAAATTTTTTCACTATACGTCAGACAGGTCAACCATGTGTAATGCTGGGCCATATCCAGAATGGTGTCCACATGTTCATCTAGGTGCGGCATCCAACTCTCTGGCACGTCACCCCTTTTTACCATTCTGCGAATAGCCGCCAAGTACTCAAACCACCGCGCTTCACCTTGAGCTACTTTCCCCTTCTTCTCATTACGTATTATATATTTGTGAGGTAACAACGTGAGCTTCCCTGACCTTTTAGCCTTCTTTCCTGCTATTCTAATAAGATCCCGCATCATTGAGTCATCACTGTCCGAAGCCTCACTATTAAACTGACCCACAGTATCTGCACGTTTACGTTTAGAAACAATTTCAGAAGAATCTCGTACATTACCTCGTGCTGTGCATATCATGGACGCTAATCTGCATGACCGAGCCGGGGTCACTGGCGACCCAGCGACCGTAGATATAGCTGCTATCTCCTCTTCCTCTGTGACGTCATGTTGACCCACTGCCAGGCTGGCTGTAGCCTGACCGCCATTATTCACCGTTGTAGCTTCAAGATTACGAAGACGATCCAGGATCGGTGCCTGTGTCGCTGCCAATTTAGTATCCAGTAAGCGTGAAATCTCCTCCAGAGTCGCATTGGAACCAGTACATGATGGCAACACAGTTGATGGCGACGACAAATCATTTATACGAACTCTTGTCGAAGATCCCGGACGACTTAAATGGTCGCGATGCGAACTTGCAGCACTGCTTTCTCCCGAAACCTCCATTGATTCTAGTAGTGCCTTTGAATATTTTCCGACTACACTACATACTTTACCAATTCATGGCATATCAACAACTTCAAGTCTACTGATTGATATGAATTTCCGTATTGAAATCAACGAATTGGTTTCGTCGGCGATCAGGTAAGGACTGGACTAGCCTTTGAATCTACTACCGGAAGTTAACTTTTTACGTAGCGACGCGCGCTATGAACGGTATCTATGGTATCCTTTCATATCAAGCCCGTAGTCAGGGTTTTGAATTATGCATGTTACCGGCAACATGGACAATTCATTATACATCCTATAATAATGATGTAACTGTATTTTGTGATAAATCTCCTTCTGATTGTAAACTACATATAACACAAACTTGGCCTAACTTAACTGGTAACTGTAAATCATTTTTGGAATATTCAGAGATTTTTGCAAAGGTTAGGGCCACAGTCCTGCCAAATTATCTCTCAGCTAGAATACCGGTGCCTTCTGGACTAATAATACAGAACTGGAAAAAATTATTAATGGAATATGACGATAAGGAAATAATCCCTTATTTAGAATTTGGTTGGCCGGCGAATTTTACTGGTACATTTATCCCAAGTGCAACGGAATGTAATCATGCACGTTCTAAGGAAGATCTTTTTTGGATTAACAATTATGTTCAGACTGAATTAACTCACAATGCATTGTTGGGCCCATTTGATGATATTCCTTTTTCTCCTTGGGCACAGATTAGCCCTATTATGACCCGCCCCAAGAAAAACACTAATGAACGTAGAATAATAGTTGACCTTAGCTATCCAAAGGGGCGCAGTGTTAATTATGGGATTAACAGGGGTTTTTTACCAAGGGAGGCCCTATAAATATAATTTACCTACAATAATGTCATTAGCAAAGGAGGTTACCAAATTGGGTGAGGGTTGCTTCATGTGGTCTATAGACCTTGTCAGGGCGTACAGGCAATTAAGGACCTGCCCTTAAGTGTGCCTTTATTCAGGATTAAAGTGGACACAAAATTTTACTTTGACATTGCGCCACCGTTTGGGTGTAGGACATCCAGTATGGCTTGTGCTCGAACAACGGCCGCAGTAGTGTACTTAATGAGGAAGATGGGATTTTTTACTTTGTGTTCTTTGGACGATTTTGTGGGGGTAGAATGTACTTTAGTTAAGGCACAAAAGGCTTATGACTATATACTGACGTTGACTGCAATTTTAGGTTTGAAATTGTCTATTAAAAAATGTATTCCTCCTACTCAGAAATTGATATGGTTAGGCTATGAACTAGATTCAACAAATTTGTTTGTCCACATCCCTGATGAAAAATTCTTGGATATTTTATTGGAATGTAAAAGGTGGGTGGTAGGTAGAAAGGTCAAGCGGAAAAATGTTCAGAGGTCAGTAGGATGCCTACAATTTATTTCAAAAAATTGCGCGATTATTTATGAACAGGACGTTGGAATTTCTTAGAAATACCCCTTTTTTAGGTAAAGTTTGTGTTACTCAAAATTTGGTTAGGGACATAGCTTGGTTTTTACGTTTTGCAGAAGGTCATAATAGGCTAGTGTTGTTACAGCATCTCCCAGAGAAAAAGTGGATAATCGAGTGCGACTCATCTCTGCTAGGAGGGGGTGCATTCAGTCCAACTCACTTTTATTCAAATTTTACTCTTCCAAATTTTTAGAGAATAACTTTCATATTGCCCAATTAGAGGCCTTAAATTTAGTGGTAGCTCTAAAAAGTTTGTCTCCTCCTGACCCCCATAATTATCAAATTATCATTAATACTGATAATGCTGCTTCCCAACAGGTTCTATCTTCTGGTGCTGGAAAGGATCCTGTCTTGTGCGCCTGTGCCTAGGAAATCTGGAGGTTTGCCACCACATACACTTGTGTGGTACAGGTGATACACAAGCCAGGAAAGGATCTGATATTAGCGGATGCCCTAAGTAGGTTGTTTTTTGATAATAAATTCAAACAGATTGCTGATGAATTATGTCAGTCTAAATTGTTTACTAAAATAAATGTTTCTCATGACGGTCATGTCCTTAATTTGTTTTTATAAAAATCTGCTCGTTAATAATGTTTTCTTTGCCTTTATCAACTTGCAGATAATAAGCACACAATGGTGCATAAGCTAAGCGTGTACTTTTCGGCGGGACTATCGGATGGGACCTGGAAAAATAAGAGGGTACAATTTAGGGAGTATCTAAAGTTTTGTAATAACCCTAAGAAACCCAAAATGAAGACGGTAATGTTATATGCTTTATATTTGAATGATAAATTAAATACTGAAGGTGCTGTAAAGAACTACATGAGTGGGGTGAGAACTTGGGTAAGACTGTTGAACGGAAATACTGAGGCATTTGATTGTTATGCTCTGTCAATAATTAAAGCTGGCATATGTAAGTTAAAAAAGAACACTGTACATAGGGCATTTCCCTTGAAGACCAAACATATTAAAATGATGATTGTAAAATTTAAAAAGATTGGAGAAGATGGAGTGGTGTTGATTGTTGCATTACTAATAGGCTATCTATGTTTACTAAGACAGTCAAATTTGTTTTATTCCAAGGTATCGGTAGATTGCGGTCACATGCTGCTCGGAGGTGACATCAAGGCACACACCACACACCTGATGGTAACAGTCAGGAGCACAAAAACTACACACAGGCCTGAGGACGCGTACAGCATCGATCTACCAAAAGGGGCAAGTCATACCTTCTGCCCGGTGCACGCATGGAACAAGTACATCCATCTTACTCCTGCACATGAGGGTGCCCCAGCATTCATGTTGAACAATCGGGACCCGCTGACTGCTAAAGTTTTCAACAAGTGTATGCAAGTTGCATTGAAAGCTTGTGGACTCCCCTGGTGGCTGCTGGTGACTTGTCACAGTCTACGGCGAGGGGGAGCGCAGGAGTATGCAAGAGTGGGTATGCCACTAGATTGCATAAAAACACTCAGCAGATGGAAGTCAAACAGTGTGTTTAATTACGTAAATAAAAATGTCTTTTAGGGAGGAACCATTATCTCTCCTGTTCCCAATTTGGCTGAGAGATTATGGTTCCTATGACCTTTAAATGAATGTTACTGAGTGACATGGATGTGCGAATGTGTGTGAGTGTGCCAGATGTGAGCTGACTGTGTGACCATGATCTGCCTTAGTTGCTGCCTCATGTCTTCTGTTTCAAGTTGCCTCTACAGAAATGAATACAGTATCTCCAGAAATGTATCATATCTTAGTATGATAGTACAATCATAGATATGGCCTGCACATAAGTAATGAATTAATGCAATAGTAGATCTACCTAATATATGACCTGCACATAAGTAATGAACATCAGAAATATAGAAATGCACAGGTTGTACTACCTGATGAAGATAGAGTAATTAAAGCGAATAGTCTCAATTGTACTATTGAGGGTAGCTGATATGAATGATGTTCACAAAGGCTTAGGTTAAAAAGGCTTTCGTAAAAATGTATTAAGCCTGATTAATAAATTTATTAGCCCCAAAATTGATTATCTGTGTCTGGTTTTGAATTATGAAATAATATGATCGGCTTGTGTGTGTGGTGGTTTGACGCCCGATTTCTCGCTACACTGTTTTGGTTCCTTGTGATGTTGGGGGTGGGGGGTCAGGGGTGGGGGTGGGCAGTGGGGTTATTTTGGTGCACCTACGCATGCGCCATGCCAGGGACAACATGCAGGGTCCATGGCCGATAGTCACTACCCTACTCTGCATATGGACGAGGTCGCCGAATCGGTAGAGCACAGGCTGCCCATGTGGAAGGTTGGGAGTTCGAAACCCAGCCGAGTCAAACCATTGACTTACAAAATTGATACTTGTCGCTGCCTAGCTTGGCACTCAGCAGTACTAGGATAATGCGAGGACTGGTTAGTTCAGTATCAGGATAATGTGACTGAGTGGGAAATTGGGTCATGGTGTTGGTGGCATAGTCTCCCTGTGGCATCCCACTTAAAGTGGCTCAGTCACATTATCCTGACAAAAGTCAGTCCTTGCTCTATTATAGTATTAGTAATGCTGAGCACCAGGCAAGATAGACTAGACACAAGTATCAATTCTGCAACACGTTGGTTTGACGCGGCGTTGCCTCGAACCCACTATTTCCGGAAAGGAAATTGGACGTTCTAACCACTGTTCCGTCCCATCCGGGTCACCCTGCCCAAACCTATTCTGTTCAAATAATAGACATGAAATTCCCTCAATTTTGTTTGTTTGTTTAAAGCTGCATAGTCCGATGAAATATCAAATTTTCAAAACCAAACCAATTATCTAGATTTGATTTTACATATCTAATTTAGATACTGATGTACTTATTAAGCATTTGTTTCTGCGTAGAAGGCAATACTGAGTCAATTTAACAAAACCTGTTACTGCAGAAGTCTATGGTGTCAGAGTTTTGGCAAGCTTGCTAAAACTAATTTTCTATGTTTGCACTCAAAATATCTCAAAAGTTTACCATTTAAAATAAAAGTAACTTTGAACTAATGTAAAGTAGATACTAATGATCGATCCAATATATTTATCTCAGAAAAAATACAGAAATTCAAAACCACCGGACTATGCAACTTTAATAATCCTCAGCACAAACAATATACATCGGCTCTTAAAATTGCATAGTTCGATGAAAACATCAAATTTTCAAAACCAAAGCAATTATCTAGATTTGATTCCACATATCTAACTTAGATACTGGTGAACTCATTAAACGTTTGTTGCCACATAGAAGGGAATATTGAGGCAATTTAATAGAAACAGTCACTGTTACTGCAGAAGCCTATGGTGTCAGAGTTTTGGCATACTTGCCAAAATTAATTTGGCATGTTTACACTTCAGAGATCTCTAAAGTTATCCATTTAAAATGAAAGTTATTTCAAACTAAAGTAAGGTAGATTATAATGATCAAGCTAATATATTTATCGCAGAAAATGACAAGAACTCAAAATCAGCGGACTATGCAACTTTAGAAGTTTAAGGGTCTTACACTGGTTAAATAAAAAATTTTTAAAGTACAATCAATATAACATAGAAATGTTTGTTAAGTTAATAGTAGAAATGGTGCAAACTTTATTCATTGAGGAGCAAGCTTGCATTATTCTTTTTAATGATGTTCCCATATATTTGACCGTGAATAATATACATTTTTGAATTGCACATTGAAACTTTGGGCATCATATGAGTCAGCTGTGGTTGAGTCTGGTAAATGGACTTAGTATTCTTGCTATGTAGCAATACATGGCTAAAGCCCCAGTCACACATAGCCGGGCGAGCCCCGGATTTTGAGCCGGACCACCCACGGCCCGGACTGTCCTGGACCGCCACGGATAAAATCACTGTTTTCGTTGATTTTTGCCTCACAGTCACTCTTTCCCGGATGAGCCCCGGATGAGCACCGGACCAAAGGCCGGACCACCCCGGACCGCCCCGTACCACCCCCGGACTGCCCCCGGAACGGCCCCGGACGAGCCCGGACTGGGCCGCACCGGCCCCTGACTAACCCGGACGAGGACGGACCACCCCTGGACTATCCTGGACCACCCCCGGCTGTCCGGGAGTGGTCTGTGGCTAGGCCGGGGATAGTCCGGGACAGTCTGGGGATGGTCTGGGGATGGTCCGGGTCAAACCATGGCTCAAAATGACCCCGGACCACCCCTGGACAGGCCCTGTCCACCCCGGACCACCCCCGGAATAGACGGATCACCCCCGGACCACCCCCAGACCACCCCCGGATCAGGCCGGACCAGGCCGGATTGAGCCCGGATTGGAAAATCCCCTGGACCGCCCTGGATGTTTTAAACATTTTAAAACATCCGGGGCCGAGCCCGGACGGCGCCGGACGAGCCACGGATCAGGCTGGATCGGGGGGTGTTGGCACAGATAAGCCACGGACGAGCCACGGATCACCCCAGACCACCCCGGATGGCGGTCCGGGGCTCGTCCGGCCCCTGATCCAGGTATGTGTGACTGGGGCTTAAGGAGTGCACCCGTATCTAACTTAGACATGTTGGACATGTAGGATAACAACTAGGTTAGTGTTTCGGTTTCGAAAACTTGAAGCGTTCATCGGACTATGCACCTGTAACATGTCGCCTACAAGTGACTGCATCGCTAGGATAAATCCAGTATGTTGGTGCCTTCTAGTTCTAGTGAGGACACACCACCACGGATCACAACATGCCGAAAAATAGCTTTGACACATATATTAGAAAGAGGGGTGGTCCTAAAGTTCAAAGTCTAGGTTCTGTGGTGAAGGATACATCTGGGAAGGGACCATCCCCAACTTCCTCTTGAACTAAATTGAGGACACGGTCACTAATGAAAATACATTAGGTACGAAACTAGCAGGAGACTCGGACACATCTCAGTGACTCGTCTCACTGACATCGATATTGCACTTGGACAGGGTTGTGTTATATGGGGTGCCGTTTGTAACCCTCTCAATTTCGTCATAAAAATAAATGTTAAATTAGCACTTTCTATTGCTATGTACATTTTATATATAAATTGCCTACATTCAAACAAGGAGGAAAGCGTAGCGGTGATGGGATGGACAAGTCTTTATTGCTGTCTGGGCTAGAAATTATATGCCTACCGTTTACAAAGTTTGAAATCTGAGTGCCGAATGACCAAATATGGCGGCCCAGCTGTGGAACCCACCGTTTTGGTGCCAACTAGGGCACTCCCGGGCTCGACGGGAACGGCCATTGATTGGACAATATCTAACGAGCCGAATGCAGGATAATTAATTATTAATCGATCGATAATATTAATAATATAACCATTTAATTCTGGCATTTATATACGCATAATATATTATACTCCTTATAAATTGCCTATATTCAAACAAGGAAGAAAGTGTAGCGGTGATGGGATGGGCACGTCTTTATTGCTGTCTGAGTTAGCAATTATATGCCAAAGGAGATGCGCCCACCACCCCATCCGCCGCAGGCCTAGAGCTCAGAGGCACAGCCACCTGCATGTCATTCACAATCCTACAGGCGAGAGGGGTTTGGATATATGCATAAACCGTCTCTGAGACCCAGTCCCTCCAGACCTTTAATTCCTCAATGCTCGCCCTGCACATGTGCAGGAATGTGCAACCCCCCTCCTCAATGAGTGAGATGAGAGCTGCGCCATATCCAAGCCCGCCCTCGCAGCGAACAACCTCAGTGTATCTTGGTGTAAAATTGTGTCGATTTAATACATGTGAACCGAGATCGAAGTTACTATACTAAATGCAAACTGTCTATATAAGAAAAAAGTTAAAAAATAATATAAAAACCCCAAAGGCATATGAGGGATGTGTGAAATTGTAAACTATTAGTCATAGAGTATAAGATATGATAATTGTAATAGTCTTTAGGGGAGTGTCCACTTCCCGAGTTTGACAAAGAACAGTCTTTGGAAGAGTCACCTCACATGCCCCCTCCCCCCCCACATGGTATTGTTATGATCATTGACCACTGCATTGTATTCTAATTGGAGGATCAAGTCATGTGACCATTGCATTTTACTGTGATTGATGAATGTAATCATGTGACCACGGCCATCTTGGATTCTGTTAGACCTATATAAGCAATAAATTGAAGAGTGTTACTCTCTTACTTTTCACTCTTACCCTGTTTTCCTTCATTACCTGTAGTGCTTTCACTTGACCTATTTACACCACCCACACCACCAGCCGGCACGTTTACAAAATGGCGACCACGACTTGAGAAACTACCGAGATTTGGTTAGTACTGACTATAGATAGTTTGTTGAAGACTTTCGGTGTGTTTCGGTAGCATTTTCTTTTTATTTGTTTTATAATACTACAAATTTATATTTCTTTATTTAATTGTTAGCTGACTACTGTTATTTTTTAACGCACGTGGTGTGACTTGAACGCACGTGGTGTGACTTCAATACACGTGTTGTTTCATTTTTGACGTTAGGGGTAGTACTACAATTATTTAATAGAAACTATATTATATACGTAGTATTTTTATTTCATTTAATTTGATATGCTATTTAAAATTCTAAATTTCTTGAGGTTGAGAAATATAAGGACTGAAACATAGACTGCGACTGGTGGGTAGTTGGAGTGGATAGGTTGTTTTTCTTCTATTTGATTCTCTATTCTTTTTACTTTTTGCAAGGATTAAATTTAATTAAATTACTTTGTCGACGAATTTCCGACGAAAGTGTCTTTTCTTAAGGGTTACATTAGTCTTTGACGTTGATATTACTGTAATATTATAGTTTTATCGCCTGTCTGAAGCCTCGTGGCACCGCTAGAATTGTTTTCATTTTCGTACTACTTTCGGTAATTTTCTTTAACCTTGGAGTAAATTGAGCGTATTAATACATATGGAGAGAGACTTTTCACTTTTCTACTACGTTACAGGTAAATTCTATCGGTTGGATATAATTCTTTGACTCTATTTCTACCGCGCTTTACGCAACACACTAAATTTCCCATTGACTCGCTACAAGGAGGATTTCAATAGCGTGAAAATACTTGACTTGTGGTAAGTTAATATATGGTATTGATATATTGTTGTATTGTATTTAAAATACTTGACTTGTGGTAGGTTAATATATTATTGAATATATTGTATTTAAATACACTTGTACTACACAATACACACTACACATTCACAATGCCTATAACACGGTTAAAAGAAGATGCTTTACGTGAACAATTTGGATTGTGGTTGCAGAACCAAGTAGATTTGGGAATTTTGAGTGATGATTGTGATAAATTGGAAGCATGGACTAAGTTTATGGCAGATAGCATAGAGAACATAACTGAAAAAAATGAAGATAGGTTGTTACAGGTTACTGAACGTGCTGAAGCTGACTATCAGAGAGAAGAACGTAGAGAAAAACATGAGTTAGCTAGTCTAGAACATAAGAGCAGTGAAACAAAAATAAGAGCTCTAAAAGCATATGGAAAGTCTGTGCCTATGCTGGATGGTACTGACAGAGGTGCATTGAGAGAGTGGGTAGATCTTATTGAGAGGATTGGGGTTCTTGCTGACGTGTCTGACTTAGATATAATTCGGTTTGCACTTTCTAATGCAACGGGCACACTGCATGAAGTGTTATTCACTGCTTTCACAGCTAAAGGTGCTAGGTCATGGAATGATATAAAAGAAGAAATTGCTAGAACTTTGTTAACTGCTGATGAGAAAACTCACTTAAAAAGTATAGTAATGACTATGGTACAGAATGAGGGTGAGACAGTGGCAGCATATTGCCAACGGTTTAAAACTGCTGCAAGTAAGGGATGGAAACTACCTTCTGCTACCTTGGGGACTGACACCTTTGAAATTTTACTATCAAGGTTTCTTGATTCATTATTAGATGACAACACTATGTGGTACGTGGAAACCAATAGGCCTAAATCATTAGAGGAAGCTTTCACTCTTGCTATACTAAGTGATAGGTCTGTATTGAGACAGCAACGACGTGCTCAATCAAGACTAACAGATTTAAATATGACTGGTCAGATAGATAGTCTAAATTTTAATTCTTCTAAATTGTCGAAAAGGGTTCCTGCTGAGAAAGTTCAGGCTAGTTCAGAGATATCAGAAGATAGTCAGGCTCTAAAGTCGCTCCAGAACGAGGTAAAGTCACTAAGAAAGTGTGTAGAACGCTTAACTGTTTCTGAGAATAAATGTACAAGTGCAGAAATTCATGCGGTAAACGTTGCGCCAGCGTATGGTGGCAATTCTTATGCACCGGGCAGACGTCTTGAGTCGCCGCGCGTAAACGTAGCGCCGAAGGGTCAAGCTAGTACATCTAAAAATAAACTCAGTTCAGTCGGAGAGCACACAGTAAAGTATGCGCTGTCAAAGCAACAGCGGGGAAGCAATGGCAAAGCGACGCCGACTGCTCACGCGCAGACGTCGACGGCTAAAGTAGAAAACGTGTATCAGACACAGCATGCTAGTCGTAATAATTTGACTTGTTACGTATGTAATGAACTGCATTTGATGAGAAATTGTTCACACTTGAAATTACTGCATAGTAACATAAGCTCTACTGCTTCGGGAAACTAAATAGCGCACTTGATACTCGTCCGAGTATTGCTATTGATTTTAATCAAGTAAAATTAACTGGTCTGGTAGACTCAGGTGCGGCTAAAAGTTTAATACATGTAAAAGCATTAAAAAAATTGTTAGATATTGGAATAGCAGATAAACAATTGTATCCAGGTAGTAGGCTGAGATCAATCTCAGGTCATTTAATTCCAACTTTAGGTATGACTTATATTTCTATTTATAATGAGTTATGTCCTTTCTTTGTGGTTGAATTATTAGCTTTTGAATTATTAATTGGCACAGATATAATGGAAATGTGTAATGCTGAAATTTGTTACAGAAATAAATTTGTTTCCTTATGTGATATTGTACATCCATGGAGTAGTTTAGAATTAATTGATAGAAAAATGGCAGGAATAGTTCTAGAAGTAGACTATTGGAAAAAGCATTTTCCCTTGATATTTCCTGATTCTGATGAGAAACTTAAAGCTATTAAGGTAATTGAGATGCATATAAGCACAGGTAATGCATATCCAATAAATCAAAGACCTTATAGAATACCTTTAAGTAAGCGACATATAGTTGAAAAAGAATTAAATAAGATGTTAGATGATGATATAATTGAAACTAGTTGTAGTCCTTGGGCTTCACCAGTTACTTTAGTGCCTAAGAAAGATGGTACTATACGTCTCTGTGGTGACTACCATAAATTAAATGCAGTAACTATTAAGGATGCTTATCCTATACCCAGGATACAGGACATTTTTGATCAGTTGCATGGTGCTAAAATTGTTACCACCATTGACCTTAAATCAGGGTATTGGCAGGTAATGGTAGATGAGGATAGCAGACCTAAAACAGCTATAAATACACACATGGGATTATTTCAATTTAAGCGTATGCAATTTGGATTAACTAATGCACCTGCAGTATTCCAAAGAATGATGAATGTAATTTTTGCAGAACATTTAGGTAAATGTTGTCTAATTTATTTAGATGATATTATTATTTATTCACCAGATGAGGAGAGTCATGAGAAAGATGTGACTACTATATTGACTATCTTGCAAAATAACAATATGACTATTAAAGAATCTAAATGTGAATTTGGTGTTAAAGAAGTAAAACTATTAGGTTACGTTGTATGTTCAGCAGGGCTGAAACCGGATCCTGAAAAAATTACTGCAATAAGAGATATGGCTTCACCGACAAGTAAAAAAGAAGTAAGACGATTATTAGGATCGGCAGGATACTACAGACAATTAATTCCAAATTATGCTGATGTAGTCGCTCCAATAACTTATTTGACTAGTAATAAAAGTAGTTTTGAATGGACTATGGAATGTGAAATTGCATGGAATGAGTTGAAAACACTATTATTAGATTGTGTACTATTGAAATTTCCTGATCCTTTTAAACCATATAAGCTGTATACAGATGCTTCTGAGTACAGTTTAGGGGCTGTATTGGTGCAGGAGGATGAGAATGGAATAGACAGACCAGTGCATTTAATCAGTACTAGATTTTCTCCTGCTCAACGTAATTATCCTACTATAGAGAAAGAAGCATTTGCTATTATTTATGCACTAGTAAAATTAAGACCTTACTTATACGGTGCAGAATTTACTATCTATACAGATCATGCTCCATTGAAATGTTTTTTCACTACTAAAGAAATTCGTAATACACGTATACAACGCTGGGCAGTATTATTAGCAGAATTTTCAGCTCCAATTGTTTATATGAAAGGTGTAGATAATGTCTGGGCTGATATGTTGTCTAGATTAAGACCTATTACTGAAGCAAAAGAACCAATAGAAATGTTTGCTTTTGATTCACTGTTAGCAGAACAAGTAATTCCTTTTGAACACTATGAACTGTCATATAATGATGTAATTAATGAACAGAAAAAAATGAGAGAGTATACGTTAGGTGAGAATGAAGAAAAGAATTATTTGATAATGAATAATCTTCTTTATTCAACAGTAGCTCCTACTAGGAAAGATACATATCCTAGACTAGTGTTACCAAAAAAATACAGGAATTCTGTGATAAAAATAGCTCATACAGAGGTAGGTCATATGGCTATGTCTAAAACATTAAAACGATTACAGGAACATTTTCGTTGGCCTGGTATAGCTGGAGATGTCCATAAATTAATTACCAATTGTGCAAATTGTGTGGTTAACTGTAGTAAACGCACACGTGCATATCCACAATCAATGCCATTGCCTAAGGCACCTGGTAATGTAATTGCTGCAGATCTTTCTGGTCCATATCCAGTTAGTACTAGTGGTAATAGATATTTACTATCTATTATAGATCATTGTAGTGGTTGGGTTGAATATAAAACATTGCCAGATAAATCATCGAAGGGGATTCATGATTATATATTTAATGATTATATCCCTCACCATGCAATACCTTGTATGTTTATTTCAGACAATGGGTTAGAATTTAAAAATAAATCATTTTAAAGAATTAGGTGTAGAAGTAAGGCATACGACACCTTATCATCCACAGTCAAATGGTATGGTGGAAAGATATCATAGGACTATAAAAGGCATATTGCGAAAATTAGTTAATTCTCGTGCTAATCTATGGGAAACCTATTTGCCTAATGTGATATATGTGTATCGTACTGTACCTTCTGATAGCACTGGCTATTCACCTTTCTTTCTAACCTATGGTAGACATCCAGGTACGAAGCATAGTTCTTTACTGTATCGATCGACGGGGACGATTGATTCAAACTTAGCTTATCCTGTAGATGATTTATCTATAGCCCTAGCTAAAGCGGTTAAAAATCGAAGGGAAAGTCGAAATTATAATGTTGCTCGCTTGAGGAAAAAGGCGAATGCAGTAAAACTAACTCCTGGTGATAAAGTAGTTTTGTTTATAAATGAATCTGGACCTTTGGAGAGGAAATACGATCCAGGTTACATAGTCGTTAGATCACGGGGTTCAGTAGTGACTGTAGTAGGCCCTAATAATGATCGTAAAGTTGTAAACCGTGATAAAGTTAAATTAGTTGACTCTAAAATCATTTGGGATGATATTGCTCCACAATTAACTAGAACTGAACGAAGGAAAGGTATTTCACAACCTTTGCCTTTCGATCCGATTATTTCTGATCAAAATCGACGCACTAATGAATTATTAGTGAATAAAACAAAAATAAAACCTAAAGTATTACATTCGAGAGAAATTGGTACTGGGCCACTTACACGACAGCAAGCGCGGAGAGTAAATCCAATATTTGGTAGTATGACATCAGATAAAAGAATTGACCAATCACAGCAAAGAACACTGCGGAAGGATCGGCGAATCCACAGACGTCTGAGTGCTTCGGCTCATTCGGCAAAAACTTTCTTTGTTGCTGCGCCACTAATAAATAACGATTGCGCCATGCCTAACCATTGCGTTAATACGAAGCAAATATTAACAATAGCGCAAGTCGACAGCTCCAAAGCTAATCGACAGGGTTTTCGAGGTCTAGTTATAAGAAATATTTATGTTCCTTACTAAATTAGCGTCAAGATTAACGGGTTGTATCGTAAGTTACGCCACTATTTAAGTTACTAAATACTGTTGTATTACAGAGATACAGTTAATGGTATTGACACCGTAGTAGCATTTCCATAATAAAGTGAAATTGACACTTGTTGCTTACCAAATGCTACAGAGCATTTCGGGTGGAATAAGCAAAGGAAGTGGATGCTTTAAGGAAAAATGGTGACATGTACTAATGCATTGTTATTCTATCGGGACATAGAGCGAAAAAAGTACACCGGTGGTGACTGAATGTCTTACTAACAAATAACAATTGCATTTATTTACCATTGACTTTTCTATTTATCTAAGTTAAGTTTTAGTACGCCTACCAGTTACGGGGTGAGACGTAAAACAGGTGTTACTTAATACTTTGAGCTTAAACTGTTTAGCTACTGAAAAGAACTAAATTTCGTCACACTAACGACTGAAATGTTATGTTCTTGAAAACTAATACTATAGCACTTTCGCTAAGACTTTGAAGATGTTATGTTTGTGAAAGAGGTAGATCTTGCATATGTAAGAATTGACATTATTAAAGCGGATAAATTGCAAATAACCAAAGATGTTATTTAATCCAATTTAGAACACACCATTGGATTTGCATTAACTTTTCTTAAGTACAAAAATCATTATTCTTTGGCCGTGAAAAATCAAAAAACGCTTAAAATATCACATTGACTTGCATTACCGTATTGATTCTATTAAATTCTCGCAAGCTAAAAAACTATTTTTCCATAAATATAGGTAATTTATCGAACCTGTACCTCTCGAGTGGGAGAAAAGACGGCTGCGTAAGGTCGATAGAGCAATTCTATTCGACGAGCGTAAACTTTTCGCGAGTATACGGTAAGGACGATAAGAATCGGCAGACGCAAGCCTGGAGTCAATTTCTTATCGGGTGTCGACGGCGACACGCGTGAAGCGATAAAGCTAAATTGTTTTGGCTTGTATGAAGCAGTAGTTACAGATAATTCACCGGCGCGTGAAGCGTAATTAGACATAACATGATTAACATGATCGATTTGTCTTAAAATGTCGCTAATCTTCGTTGTGGTTGACGGGGGTTACACAGAAGCATTTCATCATTGACTGGAACTGTGGTAAGGTTCAGGTCTTATGTTTTTGTACTAATAAATGCATAACTCGATAACTAAGATACTTAGAAGCATAAACTAACATAGTTAAGACATCTAAAGTATCTATTCTATATTGTTATGTGTATTACAATACAGATAAGTTGATTTAACATTATAAAATAAGACATTTAAATTAACTTGTTAAAACATTTTTTATTTTTCAATAAGAAATTTATTCTATATGTTCATATTACTTAATAATTTGATATATATTATAAAAGTAATTATTTGTGTAACAATAAAACTAAATAATGTTCTTGATTGTGATTCATATGGATGAAAAACCTAAACAGAAAGTTGATACTTATAAACTACAATTTGATTTAAATTACTTTCTGATCCATATGTTCCAGGCTGATAAATCTTCAGTGAAATTGGAGTGACTGAGTTGCTATACAATGAAGGGAAGTAACTGTTCGTAATAATGATTTTCACCCATGTACAGGACTGATCGTTGGATGATTTCAATTGTGAGATCGAATGTATAATACTTTTGTAGAAGTTCTATTCTATGTTGAACTTTTCAAAAATATTCCGCTAAGCAAAAACATTAGTTGAACGTCAGGAGATTTTAAGTAATGTCTGACATGAAGATCTTTTTCATTTATGTCAAAGTGATCTGCAAGATTCTTCCTATTTTTTGTCCTATTGTTTGCTGAGCGAGACATAATTTGCTTTCTACTACTTATCAAGTGGAGAAGATACCTGGTGAGGCAACAGAAATGCCTAGGGTATTGAATGAACTAAATTATTTTTACAAAAGCGACTGTTTGTTGGGAGGTCAGCTAAAATAATTATAGGGATTTCACAATTTTTTTTACAAATATGTTATGTTAACTTCACAAGAGCACGATGACAAATCTTAGCTATGAGTAAACTAATATATATAATTTTTTGATATGATCTTCAACATTTATTTTTGACAAATGATCAGTATTGGTTCGGATAACATGAGTTAACACTGTTAGTCTTGAGAACCTGATTATTATTTGTTATCATGTACTTATTGAATTATCTAGAGGAATACTAGGCATAGTTGAACCTATGATTATCATTGAGGAATTATGATGTTTCACATATCTAGCTTGAGGTAGTGTAATTGATTTTCAGCAGGCTACACAGCGAAATGGGAGTAACTGATGGTAGTAAGACAACAATTATGAACTATTGGGGAATGACTTTCTCACTAATATAAAATGGCATGAACTAATTACTCTGTAACTCCATTACTTTATAGATAGCTGCATTTACGTTCATTTGTTATTTTGAATTCAATAGGACTGAAGAGTTGAATATATTTTTCAATATGTTGTTTAACTTGAGGAAATATGTTGTAACTCAGCAAGGCTGAAGAGTAATTAACATATATATTTTTTTGAGATCATAAGACATTTTTGCAATATATCATACTATTGTTAATTAATTAATATTGCTAAAATTGTATAGACATTGTACTATATTACACTGCATAACATGTTTTACTATTGATGATATAGAATGATACAAGAGATGACTAACAAAATTCTTTAAGGTTTGACTGAGAGTTTCCTTAAATGTTTAAATTTTATTTTTCAACAAACACAACCAAATATGAAACTTACCTGGTGGATTAGGCCACATAAAAAACTTGGTTGTTGACTATCTACGACATTTTTGTCCTGATGAGTACATTCTATCTGCAGCATCTTGTCTCTTGAGATGGGCTGTAGTAGTATCGCCCTATATGCTACATATTGTCAGGAGTCTTCTCTTTTGGAGAAGGACTATAATATTGTCGGCCTATATGTTACATGTTGTGGTACAACATAGTTCTTGTTGGGAACAGGACTGTGTGGCCCACTCCATATGGATGGAGTCAAGTTTTGGGGTTGGGATGAGTTCATTTTTACATGTTCTCATGTTATTAAAATAGAGGGACACTAACCGATGTTATTCCATAGGGATGGAATGAACTTGTGTTCAGAGGGTGGGAATAAACTAAATATTATGTTCTCATGAACACATGATACAATTTCGAAAATAAAATCTAATGATTTTGGATTTTGGATTAAAAATGAACAAGAACCTATGAATATTATCATTATTGTCATGAAATATCAAAGATAGAGGTTGTCTGAATTAATTAAAACAATGCATAAGCACTATTGATATCATTGTCATTAAATGTCATTCATGTTGAAAATCTTATGAACAGAAGGTGACTTGGATATTTATTCATTTGTAAAATGTGTATGTATGTTCAGTGTGCATGTGTTCATATATTATTCATTTGAAGGTCATTGACAGGTATGATGTTAAAATGTTGCATGTGTTTAGAGTTATTCATTGAAATTCATTGACAAATGATAGATTAATATTGCATTATTCATAAAAATTCATTTAAAGCTAAATAATATGATGTAAAATGTTATCATAATTGATTAAATGTCATAGTCAGAGGTTGATAAATGGTTCATTTATAGTGCATGGTTATGATTGAATGTCATCAGATATTGTGGAGATGTATTAATTGAAAGTCATGAGTTGCATTAACATTAATTGTTATGACATGTATTTCAGATGTAAGTGTCCTAGGCAGAGGTTGTCTACACAAAAGGTTCTTTTGAAAAAAATCATGTACATATGATATGTTGAATGTTGCATGAAAGATTCGTTGAAAATTCATGAATGATGAGCATTATCATATATTCCACTGTTAATTTGTTCCATTGACATTGACATATGATTGAACATTGCATATATTATTAACTATTAACTATCTAAAACTATCATTGACATTAATTTGTTATAGGGACCTATTGATGATCTTTTGATACTAGATATATCATTAACATTATTCATGTTGTGGAAACATATTAATGATCTTTTATACTGAAGAGTTATTTCATTGACATTATTAATGTTGAGGAGACATATTAATGATCTTTGTACTGGAGATGTATATTATTGACATTACTCATGTTATAGGGACATATTAATGATCATGATTTACAAAATAACAAAACTATATTCATTTACAAAATGATATAATATAATCTATGAGGTTATAGATTTAAATTTAAAATTAAAATTACTCAGAATTTATTGAATATAAAACATAAAATTGATATATTGTATCAGTGATTTCTATGTAAAAGAAGAAAGAAGTCATCCATTGCCTTCTACGAACTATAGGATCACCAGACCTGAAACATTGACATCAGTACGAACAGTCGACTATGCTCAGTGTGCGAGGAGCTGCAGCATATACTGATGGTCACTATGTTCGAAACAGAGTTCGGTAGGAACTTTGGCATATGTGACTGAGTCAATGATTTCGCGTCAGCAGTGAGGAACAATGCTAGGTTCACGTGGAGAACTAAAGCAATGCTGACCGGTGCTTCCATTAGTCTTCGATAAATTGCAACAATAATATTGACATTCGATGAACTTCGTATGCAGCACTATCAAGCGTAGCAGTTCTGGAGAACTGTACCACAAGCTGATCGTCAATATGTTCGTAACAGAGTTCGGCAGGAACTTTGGCATATGTGACTGAGTCGAGGATTTCGCTACAGCAATGTGATGGACAATGCTAAAGTTCAGTTAGAACTAACGCATATGCTGCTAGTGACTGGATCGTGTTGGTGATATTAATTAAGCAACGCAGACGGACGAGTTCACATAGAACTAACACAGAGACAGTTATATTCAATATAAAATTTCCGTTTCGTGGAAGAAACGCCGTAACATCGACAATCGACGTCAACAAATACAGAACATTCTAATACTACTATTTAATACGTTAAACTTGAGCAAAAGCATGTAAATCTATTATTATTTAATAATATAGATAAGTATCATGGTTTTGAAGTTCAAAAAGAACCACTGTCATTGCTTTGTTTACATTATGCCGCCAAGTTACGCTATCGTATATGTGAATTTCTGTTGACACGATTATATTTGTTAAAACTGATAATTGATGCTTTATTCTTGTACAGGAGTTACAAAAACACATATTGATTCATCTTTTGCCATTATTTCGAGATAAAACGACTTAAAATTGGTGAAATCGAAGATTTTGGTCTAGATTTGCAAGAAAATAGTCCCTGAAACTAGGTCATCGATTCAAACCGCTTATATACGCATAATATATTATACTCCTTATAAATTGCCTATATTCAAACAAGGAAGAAAGTGTAGCGGTGATGGGATGGGCAAGTCTTTATTGCTGTCTGAGTTAGCAATTATATGCCAAAGGAGATGCGCCCACCACCCCATCCGCCGCAGGCCTAGAGCTCAGAGGCACAGCCACCCGCATGTCATTCACAATCCTACAGGCGAGAGGGGTTTGGATATATGCATAAACCGTCTCTGAGACCCAGTCCCTCCAGACCTTTAATTCCTCAATGCTCGCCCTGCACATGTGCAGGAATGTGCAACCCCCCTCCTCAATGAGTGAGATGAGAGCTGCGCCATATCCAAGCCCGCCCTCGCAGCGAACAACCTCAGTGTATCCTGGTGTAAAATTGTCCGATTTAATACATGTGAACCGAGATGAAGTTACTATAATAAATTGCAAACTGTCTATATAATGATAAAAGTTAAAATATAAAAACCCAAAGGCATATGAGGGATGTGTGAAATTGGTAAACTATTATTCATTGAGTATAGAATTTGTATAATTGAATAGTCTTTAGAGGGAGTGTCACTTCCGAGTTTGACTAAGAACAGTCTTTGGAAGAGTCACCTCACATGCCCCCTCCCCCCCACATGGTATTGTTATGATCATTGACCACTGCATTGTATTCTAATTGGAGGATCAAGTCATGTGACCACTGCATTGTACTGTGATTGATGAATGTAATCATGTGACCATGGCCATCTTGGATTCTGTTAGACCTAAAGAGTGTCACTCTCTTACTTTTCACTCTTACCCTGTTTTCCTTCATTACCTGTAGTGCTTTCACTTGACCTATTTACACCACCCACACCACCAGCCGGCACGTTTACACTGGTACACCCTCAGCGTATCCTGTGGCATTCTCTGTGGCGGAGTGGTTAGCGTGTCTGACTTTTTTCTAGGTCAGACTCCTAATCTGAGGGTCGGCGGTTCGATTCCCCGTGCCCCCAGCTCTGCCAATTTGGATTTCCACCGCTGTGTATAAAAGCGTCATCAAAGGCCGGTTGCTCTCATACCATGTCTATGTGGTGTGGGAGGTTAAAAATCCCTTGGGTCGGTAAAAGTGTAGGCTTGGGCTTTCTATCGACCAGCAGTGGAGTGGAGAAGACCAGTCATCTGTGACTGGGATTTCCCCTGCTTGGGACAACTAATGTACCAATAAAAAAAGAAGAAGAAAAAAGAGAGACAAATAAGTGTTCACACTTCCTGTCTACCATTCGCTATATCACTATATGTAGTATCTACCGGGCTCACCTTCCTAAAGCTTATATAGAACCCTAGTCTACGTAAAACATTCATCAATATCCATTGATCTCTTGCTGCTCCTAGCTTATCCGATCCTACCACACAGAAGTCATCTAAGTAGTTTACTATGCGGAGGACCCCCTCCCTCGCGGCATACCTCAGGACAAAGTCAGATATTCGAGAAAAGATGTACGGCAGGTCCATACAGATCCGGTTATCGATAAAGTGCTCATAGTCCCCGTCTATGTCCACTCTACCTAGTAGGCCCTGCCTGGGCCTGTTGTCCGAGTGGATTGAAACCGCCTGGTATGCATCTTTAATATCGGCAGTGCATAGATGGTCCCCCCGCTCCATTAGATCAGTGACATCATCAACCCCTTTATATGAGAATTTTTTAGCAATGTTGTTTGTACAATTATTAACAGATTCACCATGAGGTCGGCTGCAACCTACTACAGTACGGCCCCCGGGTGCAAAGAGGCTTAATGTCTGTCCTGGAAATAACCCCACTGTCGAGTTCTTCCCTAAATTTCTCACATAACACCCCTGACTCCCACACAGGTACACGCTTAGGTATAGTTGCATCATAAGTCAAAGCACAGTCATTGTTTATAACGTGGAAGCCAAATGCGACTCCCAGAGTTATGTAAAGATAGTCCTGGTCTACAGTTCCCCTCATGAATGCCTCCGCAAACCATCAGCAGGGCTTCAGCTGAGCCCTCACTCCTGCCACAAAATGTACACATCCACAAGTTCCTCGGACACAAGCGTCCGTCACAGAGAAGGTCATAGTATCGCCTTCAATATCCTCCTTAATGCTTACAACGATGCACCCATTGCTATCGTATTTCACCTCGAGCCTGTCGTCCATGCAGGCGCCCTCCGGCAGCCTCCAGCTTCCACAAGAGACTGTTTCACTCGCTGAAATAGGGATGTTAGTACTGACTGTTTCGTCGGTCATCCCCTCACCCGTGTCCACATTACCCACACAATTGCCTCGATTGCAGTTGTCACTCCATACCGCAGGAATCGTACTCGCATCCGTGTCGGTGTGCACTCCCATCAACGTGTCAGCCATTGACACATGATTTGCTCCTATGGTGCCACTGCATCTGTCGTCGACTGCACCGCTGACATACGATCCCTCCATTGGATCGTCTCGGTAAACCAGGCCATGGGCCAGCTGGCCTGTGTCCCAGTTGCGCTGCGCCGCCTCGCCATCTTCATGGCATAATCCTGCCTCAGTTGTTACCGCACTAGGGGCTGGTGATCGGCCGTGTGTGTTCGATGTTGTAGCTATCCTGCGATCCGTTGAGCGATAGTCCCTACTTCCACCGAGTCATTCCTTCACTTAAACCTCGTGCGACTTTGCCCCGCATTTGGAGCAGATGTGCACATAACGACACTCCTCCTCAGTGCATGAACAACTGGCCTCCCCATTCCAAGCATGACACGCTCGGGAGACAGGGTTACCCATAGATCTCTGTGTCGATCCAGTCTCTTTAGTCCCTGTTCTTTTGCCCCTCTGATTATGCGCACCATAGTGTAGGACACTTTCCTCATCGTTCTTCTTGGCAAAGGCCGCGAAACCAGTTAACTCTGCATTTTTTCTCACCGCTAGAGCATAATCAATATGCGCGGAGTCTTTATAGTAATTATCTCGCGCACAGCAGCTCATAATGTGGATGTGCTTGATGAAGGCATGGTAGTCTGCCGTAGTAAGTTCTTGCAGATCCAAGCACCAGAGTGTTGATGCCGCAACTCGTTCAAGAATATTTAGTTTCCTGATATCCCTCCCACTCAAAGTGTACCGCTTAAGGGACCACTTACTGCGTCTCCATTGTGAGGCACTGCTGTCGCTCCTCGATCTACGGTGTGATGTTGCATCCTCCCTCGATCTTCTGCTCGATCGTCCGAAATCCGAGTACCCAGATGTCAGAGCTTCCCGCGACGATCTCAACTGGTGTGACTGATCTTCCATTTTGGTGGGAACCGTCATGCATTCAGATCCGCCATGTTGGACTTTGTGAGCCCTTCGAATTTGGGCCTCCCGCACCGCCTTCAGGTTCAATAGCCGCTCCTCTAGCCTCCCTAGTTTCAGAGCCCTCTCCAGACTATCGATCTCCTCTTGTGCGCTTCTCTCTTTCTCGATGATTGACAGTTCCGCCATCGCGGAATCACTCACGCCCTCCAACTCCTTTGCCATCCTTCCTGCTGTACTCCTAGTTGTCCTCCCTGTATGTGACTTATTCAACTCCTTATTACTCATACAGCTCTCCTTATCGCCTTTCTCGTGCTTTTCCCCGCAATCCGTGCGATAGACCATTGCACAACTGGTGCAATCCTCACACAGTCAATCCAGGGCAAAACTACACACATACTCTACATAGTCTCTACACACACAAGTACCTTGTCCACCTCCTTTGTCCTATCTGGGCGAATTGGTCAAATGCACGGTCATATCCTAAGTTGCTGAGCGGTTTTCTCGAACGACGATCCTTAATTCAAAATCAGGGACAACACTCTAGAATCTAGATTGTCTCTACACACACATGTACCTCCTCTGCCAACTGTGTGCGCCATCCAAGATAGCTGACTTGATTTCTGAAACGACGATCCTTACAGTTCAACATCTGTATACAATATGCGCGTTCCACATACATATATATATATCTATGTGTATATATGGGTCAGGATCCGGAAAAGAGGCCAATTGGGGAAAGTTGTCGGCGTCGAGCATGGATGTCGGCGTCGATCGGTATAATTATAATTTAGCATTGACAGAGGTGTTGGAAAGTCCTTAAATTTATCCTGAATGTAAAGGTCGAGAAAATACAACCTTATTTGTTTCTAGGATAATTTAATATAAAACAAAGAAATGCACAAGACTTTAAGAATTGTGATGCCGACATCTTCAACTGACCACCGATTGGCCCGTTTTCATGAGGCTGACTCATATACAATTCAATATCAGACCAACTCTACCACACTTTAATAGCCTGTAACTCACACATACGTATATACCGGTGTTATATAAGTGGTAACATACCGTGTTGTTCACGGTGTAAGTTGCACCGCAGTGAGAGTAATCACTCACACAATCCGCTAACGACCAACACTCCAAGTTAGCTGAGTAATTTCCAGTTTGAAATTTCCAGTTTGAAATCTGGGTGAATCATCTTGAGATGTAGTAGAAACCCGCTAATGACCAACCCTCCAAGTTAGCTGTTTGCAGTTTGAAATCTGAGTGCCGAATGACCAAATATGGCGGCCCGGCTGCAGAACCCGCCGTTTTGGCGCCAACTAGGGCAGTCCCGGGCTCGACGGGAACAGCCATTGATTGGACAATATCTAATGAGCCGAATGCAGGATAATTAATTATTAATCGATCGATAATATTAATAATAGAACCATTTAATTCCGGCATTTATATACCCATAATATATTATACTCCTTATATATATGCATTTAGGGGGCAACAACAGCAAGCACATCTATGTAATGAACGATGGTGTGAATAATGTACCACTCTCCGAAACAAGGACTTGGGTGTCAGAGTAGACAACAAACTGACATTCAGCGACCACATCCAGGAAGCCGCCAACAGAGCTAATGGAATACTGGCCATCATTCGATGATCGTACACATACCTAGACGAGGATGTTGTGCGCAGGCTGTACACATCCCTTGCACATCCACTTTTGGAATATGGAAATGTTGTGTGGTCACCACTCTACAGGAAGGATGCTGAGTCAATTGAGAAGATCTAAAGAAGGGCAACGAAGCTTGTACATGGATTCGATGAAATGCCCTATGAACAACGTATGCATCATTTGAAGATCCCAAGCATGTACTACAGACGGGCCTGGGGGGATATGATTGAAGTATTCAAATATCTCCATGGTATCTATCTACAAGACAGGCAGCCCCCTTATCAGAGACTCCAACACCAGGACCAGGGAACACTCCCTGAAGCTGAGGAAGTTGGTACTCCAGACTGGACCTGCGACACAACCTTTTCGGCTTTAGGGTGGTTGACCTGTGGAATGACCTGCCGGAGAGTGTCATAACAGCGGAATCGGTGAACTGTTTCAAGTCCCGACTGGATGCATACTGGTCAAGCATTACATATATCTTGGAGGCGGTGACAGTTGCTATGATCCACCACATCTGACGAACTGTCTCCATTTCTATTAATTTAGAGCGGCTAACAGGTCCAAGGCCTATTATAGCTGTATCCTATTGATTCATTGATACCAGCCACTGCCAAGGCAGCGGGCCGAAAAAATGAACTCCTACACCCCATAACCTGCCGGCATTAGGCTAGGGGCATAGCTAGGCGTACGCGTGTACACCAAAACGTTCACATCGTTTTGTCAAAAAAAAATTAAATAAAAAATAATAAAGAGAGAGAGAGAGAGGAGGCATGTAGTAGTCTGGAGTGTCGAAAACTCAAGTCTAAAATGTGTAAAATCCGCCAGCTTAAGCTTAAGCGGCCCCCTAAACCCCCTGCCGAAATTTTGGAGCACACATCGTTAAAGGTCTAGATAGCTACGCCCCTGTAGGCCTACTACTCTATGAACCAACGGACTAGTAGTAAAATATTAAATAGGGCGTGATAACGGGCAATTCCCCCCCCCCCCCCCCTCTCCCCGATCCACCATGCTCCACCCACCCACAAAAGAAGAAAAGCTGTCACCGTTCAACTGTAGGCCTATTCGCGACGGATTCTCGCCAAGCGTGGACCGGGCGTAGCAGCCTGTAACCGTCAAGGTTACGAACCACCCAAGAGTCAGATTCAGATAAATATACTGTCACAAGTCTGCCTATCAACACTTACACACATGAGTGTTACCAGTAGTCACACGGGCACCAACTGCATCAGAGATCTTACTCCAGGAGATCCATCGCCATGCAGGGTGTGCAAGCGGTTCACACGCTGTGTTTCCTTCTACTTGTGATGTCAGTGGCAGGTAAAGTGTCGCATAACCAGACTTAGTAGACCTATGTATCCATCAAGATTACAATTAAACGCTGTCGCTGCCGAGCGTCATTGTAAACAGTAAAAACACCGAACGCCACTCGTTGCGTACTCGGTATTAATATTATGCTTTATGGTATGTGCTGATATAAATATTGATAACGTGGCTTTGGACTCAGCTGTTATAGATGTGTAGCTTATGGTGACGTAGAATTACGTTATAATACAATTCAATCGCACTGTTCAGATATAAATGTGTGTATATGTTTGTGATGGTTGGCGTCTTCGGTCAGGAAAGTTGTGTGACCCCTTAAATGTGACTTATATGGAACTGGGCGTTGACCTATTTAAAGCACGGCCAGGGATTGTATTTGTTTGTTATTTTACGTCCTAGCAACATCTAAGGTCATATCAGGACGGGTACCGACTTGTGACAGTGCGCACTCATGGCGACTTTATAGTGCTGCCCCACTGGGAAATCAGACCGCCAGCACCATGACCTGATATCCCACTCAGTCACATTATCCTGACACCAAGCAAACCAGTCCTTGCCCTATCCTAGTAATGCCGAGCACTAGGCTAGGAAGCAACAAGTATCAATTTTTAAGTCATTGGTTTGACTCGACCAGGGTTCAAACCCACAAACTTGTGGATTCAGATCCCCCAATCTCCCAAAACAGGGTACGGACGTTCAACTCATTCAGCCACCCCATCTGGTGACCCTGGGATTGTAAGTTTGTTAGCTTGGGTTGTACTTCCTAGCAATATCTAAGGTCATATCATTTGATTGATTGGTGGTTTCTTTATGCCGTGTCTGCAGCAAAGGTCATATTCATGGCGAAAATTGTTTGTTTTTAATTCAACCATTGCCTTTATATATAATGTAAAAGCATACAATCAATTATGTGTCAATAGATACTTATGCATTTTTAAAAGCTCAATCATATAATTAAATAAAATAGATGAAAGAATTAATAAATAAAAATTGTTTTGATGAACTATGTGAGGTGGTACAGACCAGCTGCCCTCAAAAAGGCTAAAATAAAATGTCTTCTTGTTTTACTTGAGTAAAAAGGTCATGCATGCTGTTTGCAGTGTAAAATTGTTGGCGCAGCAGTGCCATAACATCGTCATATCAGGATGGGTACTGACTTGTGATAGTGTGCACACATGTCGACTTTATAGTGCTGCCCCATTTGGAGACCAGACCACCGGCACCATGACCCGATGTCCCACACAGTCGCATTATCCGGATACTGAGCAAACCAGTCATTGCCCTATTCTAATAATGCTGAACACCAGGTTAGCACTGGTTAGGTAGCGACAAATAGCAATTTTGTAAGTGAACTGAAAAGTGGCATTGTGAACGCTGCATGGAAACTCTAGGCCTACTGTGACAAATGTTCTCCAAGCACAACTTCGCACAGTTTTCCATTGTATACAGTAAAACCTCTCTAAATCGATCGACCATAGGACCAACTTTACATGGTCCATATTTGGAGGTTGTCGGTTTAGGGAGTTTCTTTTAATCGTTACAATGGTATTGTATAGGTGATTGTTTAGGACTCAAATAAAGCGATCGGTTTAGGGGAGTGGTCGATCTGAAGAGGTGGGGGGTTAGAGAGGTTTTACTGTATAACCAAATATGTGCAGGAAGAGTGTTGGGGTCATAAATATCCAGGATCCACTTCCTTTGTTGTAAAAGACTGGGTGAGAATGGAACGAAGAGAGTGAAAGTATTTCAAGATTTGAGTGGAGACACATACATGAGTTATATTTGATCTAATGAATAACATTGGTTCATACAATTTCACTGCATAATTAATTTCCCGATAGTGATGAATCAGAAACACATGTATATGGAAATTAAACTTATTTAAGAAAAGTAAGACACCGAAGGGATTCAACCCCTTTACTTACAGATAACAGAACAAGTACCTTACATATATATATATATGCAAACATTTGCACAAATATATCAGAGAGAGCAAAAGAAAATTTATTTGACTGGTAGAAGAACAAATATTAAGAATTGTCACAATTGGAATTATTTGATTCCAGTTATGATAAGACAAGGATGCACCAATAATATAATTCGCAGAACAGCTCTGCGAATAGCCAATGCGATAATATTTAAATTAAATACTGATCCTGTAGCCCAGCGGTTAAAGTAGAGGCATAGTACTAGTAGTGTCTATGTAGGGAATTCAAGTCTCTGTGGCACTTTACTTTAAACAACAATTGTTAACTAAGTACCATGCATCACATTTGGGGGAACTGGGACCTATTGTAATACACCATGGGTTCCTCCTATTGGGTTATGTATTGAATAGGCTGTAGTTACTTCAAACTTTGGGGTCGCTACCCACCAGTTTATTACCACCTAGGTTGAAGAGTAGAGTGACCTACCACTGTGCAGATGGGTATTAACACGTAACCGCTTGTAAAGTCAGAACCCCGTTCGGCGTTGCCGTGGTGTCGTGGGTTCACTTTACTGAGCCGTCTCGTGTCTATGGATTATGCTCCTGCATAACCCTGCCTCTGTTGCTGCTTGGCTTATGCTCCTGCATAACCACATCTGCTGCTGCTGCTGCTTGGCTTATGCTCCTCCATAACCACGTCGTTGCTGCTGCTTGTTGCCCAGTGAGTCCCCCAATGAATGAACAACACCATCGTCCTTTGAGCTACAGTTGGACTGGCTTTTAATGTTTAGTTATGGGGGCGGTTTGTGACCTAGAGGTCACTGGCTGCAGGACTGCAGCATTGTTAAACGGCACCGTTAAAAATGCCCGTTTTTGGTAGTTTTTGTTTTTTGTGGGTTTCCCCCCCTCCTTCTTTCTTGCAGCTCTTCTACTTGTGGGGTGGCAGGGGGAGCGGGGGTCTCTTTGTGGTGTTGGTGCAGTGGTGGCATGGTGCGGTGGTGGCCCGGCAGATGGCAACACATTCTTGGGGCCCACGGTCCTGTACCTCGACAGGAGAGCAAAGTGGGATCCGGTGTCGTTGGCAACAGGGCCATGGGCAGCGCGTTGGTCCTCCAGGCCCCCGTCGTAGGGTGGGTGATACAGGGCCATCAGAGCTCCTGGACCAGGGTGTGGTGGGTGGGTGTGACTTGGCGTCCACGGCACCAGAACCCACTCCATCGGTGATCGAAGCGGGAACCGATGTTGTGTTGTGTTGAGCCCTGGCGGGGTGTGAGCCAGGGGTGGTGGGTTAGTCGGGGTTGGTTGCCTCCCGTTTACTTTAGCTTGTGGATTTGTTTTGGGGGCCACGTAGGGCTCCCTGATGGGACCTCACTGGGCTCCCTGATGGGACCTCACAGGGCTCCCTGATGGGACCTCACGGGGCTCCCTGATGGAACCCCATGGGGTTCCCTCATGGGACCTCAGATTTTAATGGTTCTAAACTCCCCTTATATACCCCTTTCTGTTTACCACTTTGCCTCTGGACTACTGTGTCCTCAGCTCCCCTGCATGCGTCCTTTGGGATGGTCATGTCCTCAACTCCACCTCATGCGTCCTTCAATGTGTTTACGGGTACTTAAGATAAACACCAACTGAGTATTCCTTCCCTGTATTCTGTTTACCAATTCTCGTGAATATGGCTTATGCTGCCAACATGGCTTAAAGAAACCACCAATCAATCAATCAACAATGTTTACCAGTAGCTGTTCCCATGTATTTACGACTCTTTCTAATCAGCACAATCGGTACAATCAGTACCCACACACCCACAGCATCCCCCCCCTGTGCCTCCTCCCCGGCCCACACTTCGGCCAACATCCATCCCACCTGCGCCCTTGGGCCCTAGAGATTGAGAACTCCAGCCTGGTTCACGACGGGTCAACAGGCCTCCCTTCCACCACTGAGTTTCCTGCATGGAGTCTGCTAGTTACTTACTCATAACTATATACTGTAGATTTAATGTTCAAAATGAACCAAGATAAAGACACTACCCGTTCATTCTTTACACTCCTCTCCCACTGAAAGTTTTCAAGCTACTTGTCTTCAAAACTCCAACCATGGTACCCCTCACCATCAGCTGACACTCCCGCAAAGGTACTTTAAGATTGCACCCAACCAAAAAGAATTAAAACCACCGCAAGCGATACAAGTTACCTTTTCAACCTTAACTGGAATCAAAACCATGGCAATCGATACAAGTTACATTGTCAACCTCAACTGGAATCAAAACCACTGCAAGTGATACAGAATTAAACATAAATGCAATGCAAATGTCCTCCTGTAGTAAGCAACTGTTCTCGTTGAGATTACATAATGTGGAGTTCAACAATGCATGGGCAGTTGATTATAACGACAAGGACGCTAGCTCAACTTCACTGAGGTCCTGCAAGTTAGTGTCCATTTTGTCCTTGCAAATGTCCTTCGCCTCAGTGTCCATTTCGTCCTCGCAAATGTCCTTCGCCTCAGTGTCCATTTTGGCCCCACAATGTCCTTTGCTTTCGCAGAAGGCTTCACCTTTTTTCTTCACTTCATCCATAGAAGGACTGGTACCACAACCATGATAGCTGCTATCATGGCTACGCTACCAACAACTATCATCCCTGAGTGGGGTAGGGTATACCTGACAAGATCCCTTGCCTTCTTGTCCCATTCCTTTACAGTTTTTTTTTTTGTTGTTGTTGTTGGTACATTAGTTGTTTAAGCAGGGGAAATTTCAGTCGCAGGCGATTGGTCTTCCTCATTCCACTGCTCCTTGCCCTATCCTAATAATGCCGAGCGCCTGGCTAGGAGGCGACAAGTATACATTTTTAAGTCATCGGTTTGACTCGACCAGGATTCGAACCCACGATCTACCACACAGGAGACGGATGTTCTAACTCATTTGGCCATCCCGTCTGTTAAGGCCCTGTCACACTACGACGTTTCCGCCGGCGCGCCGGCAACGCGCAAGATATTTGCTAGGGCTCGAGACACGTCCAACTTTTGGGCATTGTGGGAGAAAGTTCGACGGGTTGCAGCGTGCTACTGGCGTGTTGGTGGCGCGTCCGTAACACCCCCTCCAACACGTCGGGGCGCGCCGAAAGTTTTGTGCAAGCACAAAATGAGCTTGTGACAGTGCGCACTCATGGTGACTTTATAGTGCTGTCCCACTGGGAAACCAGGCTGCCGGCACCATGACCTGGAATCCCACTCAATCACATTATCCTGACACTGAGCACACCAGTCCTTGCCCTGTCCTAATAATGCCGAGCGCCTGGCTAGGAAGCGACAAGTATACATTTTTAAGTCATTGGTTTGACTCGACCAGGGTTCGAACCCACGATCTACCAGCACGGGAGATGGACACTCTAACTCATTCGGCCATCCCGTCTGGTCTCGCCACTGCTTAGTCTCCAAACTACAGTCACCAGGGATTTGTACTTGAATTGGCCCAACTACTTCCTTGACCGCTGCTCTTTTCCCCAAACACCGTAAGGTTAATAGTAATTTTGTGCATGCCACAACCACAAAAGTCCCTATGTCTAGTGGAAATATATCTGAATCTTTGTTGCCTCGCCCTGAAATTTCAATCGTACACAAATCTAGTGAATTATTCGTGATTAATCCCCATTCACAGGAAGGAGTCAAGATTTCCTTTTGGGGGGCGCACACCCTCGGATTCATTCCATAGCAGTATTTTGACCAAAATATATCCCTGGGGGCTGTGTTCAGGATGACATCACAGTGACCATTAACAATTCTAATGTGTTACAACAGGATAGTATCGAATCCTATATTGTAAATACTGTGTCAGGCCAACCGCTGGTATTATGACCCGAAAGACTTAATTTACTGTGTTTCTGTCCACATAGGTTCTATATGTGAAAGTACGACATCTGAACACTTTGACTTCTGGATACTGAATGCTTTATTCCCTGACCAGGGGTCTAGGCCTCCGGCACACTTAGTCATGTGACGTCATCTCATTTGCATATATTACAGACGTGTCTAGACGTCTATTATGCATATATCACATCCCCCCCTCAAAGTATTTCTGAGACATGAAATGTTTCAAAATCCCCATAAAACATACCAGGTTTACTCGTTCATCATACAGTAATACAATAAAATATACAAGCACTTAACTTAAACGAGTAGGTGTAAGTAAGTAAGTAACTTAAACCACAGGTTTAGCGAGTGTCCGAGCGCACTATGGCACTGAAGTCCTTTGAACTGTCCGGCTGCTTAGCCTCCACAAAACACATTGTCCATAATGACACAATAAAAATACATATTCAGTTGTATTTTCTTTCCATTGACAAAACAATTACCATCACTAATAGTCCATAGCAATATTATGATGGAATTATATATCAATATCAGTGGCCTGGCATCCGATGCTTGCATCTCGGTACTCCGTGTTCACTGCTCGCTGCCTCACCTGTTGTTTAGCTGGCCTGACGTTCTGCGCTTCTTCATCCTGGCCGTTTTCATTACAGCCGTTCGTCTCTGTCGACGATCTGTGCATCTGTGCTTCTTGGCATCTGTGCAGTCGTGTCTGTGCCTCTAGGCATCTGTGCATTTGTGGGCCATCACCTAGGGCCCTCTCCTCCGTTCTGCTTGCTTGTGGTAGAGCAAACTCACAGTAACTTGTTAATGCTGCTTCATTTGGTTACCAGGGAGTTGCTGCCTGGTGAACCACAGCTACACGACACTGTCTTTGTTGGGAGCCTGAAGCAATGGGCCTAAAAGCACCATTGCCTACACAATATGTCTGGAATGCTTCTGTGAGTGGTTCGATCCTGTCTCGGTCAGCGAGTGCGATGGACATATTGGCGAAAACCTTTTGCGCTTCTTCGCCAGCGACGTGAAGAAAGATGCAGCATTGCACTCATTCTGTCTTCAATATGACACCTGCAGCAATGGCGTATATGTCATATGCTCTGATCCATGTTTTCCAGTTCGATCTTGCGTTGTTGCTGAGGACAAGCTGACCAGGCGGCCTAAGGCCTGGCAGTGTGTTAGCAGACGGCATTGTTCCTCATCTGACACCATGTGAAATTTATTCCCCGACCAGGGGTCTAGGCCTCCGGCACACTTAGTCATGTGACATCATCTCATTTGCATATATTACAGACGTGTCTAGACATCTAGACGTCTATATCACTCTATACGTAAATGTTCATAATACCATTCAGGAGTTGGAGACATGCAACCCCATTTTCTAATTTTTACCAATATTTCTTCCAGCTCTGAGATACTTAAGGTATTTTCAGTGAGCCAACCTCGCTCTATTTTATACCTTTGAATCATAAAAGCACTCACCTGGGTACTGTATGCTTTATACATAACCTCCAACTCCTCAATGATTTGGTCAATAGACCTTGCCAGTGCAAGATTACTAACTCTGATAAAGTCTTGTTACACCTCCGTAAAAGTCTTGTACTTCTTTCTCCAGTGCTTGCTGATGCCTCTGGAGGTCTTCAATATTAAAGCGATTTTCCTGCACATACTTTTGTGTCAGATTAACAATACAGATGAACCTCGATCCAACGGACTAATAAGGGAGGGCAGTTGTCCTTTAAAACCGTTTGTCCGTTGCAGCGACGAAATTGCTTTATCTATAGGTGCCATAGTGATAATGTGGAAAACAGGGGACCAAACACGTAAACAACACGTCACAAGTCGGTACCCATCCTAATATGACCTTAGATGTTGCTAGGACGGCACTATGTGGGTATGTTTGTATGTGTGAATGAGTATGCATATGTGTGAGTATGTGTGGGAGCCTAGCTCACTCTAGCGGATTGTGTCCGTTGGATCCCGAATCCGTTGCATCGGTGTCCGTTGGATCAAGGTTCATCTGTACTGAGCATTCGGTCGTGATCATGAATCAATACTTTAGAGTCATTGACAACCATCTCCAATAACGTTCGTAAACTGTTTATATCACTCACCGTAGCCACTCCAAAGAGAACCTGACAAATGTGCCCAATTACATCAACCAAGCCCCTCTTCATCCTCCTTTCCCCCTTGGGAAGCGAACGGAAAGTCTGACTCTGAATGGTATCCACAACTGGCTGTTGTAGATCCAATGCATCAAGTCGCGTACTCCATGTCCGTTTGTCTTGACTGGAGGTCATGGATCCTACCGCCTAAATCCCCCACTGAACCTGATCCACCCATGCCTGCATGAGTATCTCTCTCGGAGGGCTTCTCACAACCAGGGCAGTCCATATGGCTTCAATCAAGCGCGTCTGTCCATCCTCCTCGATCAGTACTCTGTCAGTCTCAAATAGTTCCGCTTTGTTACATGAACACTGCATTAGGAAGGTGATGAAGAGATAAGAGCAATGCGCAATGCATTGTCACTTATACTCCGTCGCTACCCAGCCGGGCAGTGACATGTCACTTCTTTTCTGGTCTGTGGCAGAATAAACCAGGGAACGCCCTGAGATGTGAATCAGGTTACGCGTTTCTCCATGATTCCCCACCCAGAGTAGGTAGGACGCGGTCCATCACAATACCAACAAAAAAACTATAAAAAAAAGAAAATTAAACATTTAGTACAAAATGACCTTGTCTGAATCCCCTCCCCCCCCCCCACGAGGTGTCCTCCGGGAGCGTTGGCCGAATAGGTAGAGCGCGGGCCTCACGTACGGTAGATCGGGATTTCAGTTCCTGTTCGAGTCAAACCAATGACTTAAAAATTTATACTTGTCACTGGTGCTCGACATAAATAGGATAGGGCAAGGGCTGGTTAGCTCAGTGTCAGGATAATGTGACTGAGTGGGATATCCAGTCATGGCACTGATTTCCCAAAGGGGCAGCACTATAAAGTTACCAGGAGTGTGCACTGTCACAAGTCAGTACCCATCCTAATATGACTTTAGATGTTGCCAGGACATAAAACTCCAACAAACAAAGCAAACAAACTGTTTCTGGCCTGTGGCGGAATAAACCAGGTAGCACCCTGAGATGTGAAGCAGACTCGGTGTTTCTCCATTATTCCCCAAACAGAGTAGGACATGGTCCATCACAGTACAACAATACCACAGACGAAACAACAAATTAAACTTTTAGTACAAAATGACCCTGCCTGGGTCCTCCCCGCTGCCCCCTCAGGTATCCGTGCCAGGATGGTACTCAGCGCCGACAGGCCGCCATTGCTGCAGTCAAAGCCCGTGTCCGACGCCGAGTTGCTGACGATCAGCCGCCGGATGTGGATGTCAGGAAACAGTAAGACCAGTCCCGACTACAACCGGCTACAGGAGAACGTCGACTACACGGTCAACATATCAGGCGCCGAGTGAGTGCCTCCTCCACCTCACCAAGCACCTTCTGTGTGTCGTAAAGGCACCGGGCCAAATATCTGGCAAGCTTGCAACCCCAAGGGGCCCGCATTTCTGTAATTTGTCGGTGTTAGCTTAAATATATACTTAAAATATAAAATAAACAATGAAAAGTACGATATAATATATTTATTCTATGATGTTTCTATTTATTATATATAATAAGCTAATATATATGATGCACATTATATATATATATATATTTATATATATATATATATACATGTATATATATATAATTAGTTATATTTATATATATTTATTATTATATATGTAACATATATATAATATATATATACTGATAGTGGGGTTTGCATCACTTTCCAAGTTCAAACTAAAGTACTGTAGATCTATATATAAAACAAACCAGTTTACAAAATAGCAGATTTTCAGGTAGTTTCGGATTTCTGGAAGCCGGATAAGAGGCTCGTTACCTGTAGTATGTATATATATGTGTATATATATGTATATTTTACCTCGATATATAGCCTCAGGCTAGCCGCAGGCTAGGGAGAGGTAAGCACATCCGGGTCCAGCAATTAGCATAAGCAGCTCACAGCGGGAGGACGTTCGCTGAGTTGCTCTGGCAGGATTTAACTACTACAACACTTTAACTAACTGTAAGTATTGATAAATTATGATTAACTTCCTAAGGATGGTTTATAGCATCCCATTATGAAAGTTTAGAACTTTCTCAGGTCCAATTTGGACATGTTGTGGTGTTTTTAAAAAACACAAGGATAGAACAACGCTGATGTTGAGAACCGAAACCGATACCGCTTTGTTCTAGCGAAACCTGTATACAGACAGGAAGAGATGTTAACCCGAGTTGCATCTCCTAAGGAAATTCCTCCGAACCCTAAAGAGGGTTTTGTTGGGGATGATCCTGGGTTTCTTTTATAGACTCCCCAGACCGATTTTTGAGGCGAGCCTCCGAGTTTCGTAATATTTTCTTCAACTTGCTGGCGCAGAATGCCGCGGGTGGGAGAAGTGTACGAAACAGAGAGAGCGGGCGGGCCAATGGCCGCCCCCCCGTATGGTTGGTTTCACTACCGATAAACCTACGGCATACCATTTAGCTTACAACGCCTGTATAGAGAACGGTGTAAATATGTTCCTTTATACCAATAATACCTCAACCCAGATTCTGGCATTCACATTATGTTCATGTTGAGATGATACCGGTTTTAAGTAACTTTTATTGTTACAGAAACCGATGGCCACCAAGCGAAACAAGGTTTCGCCGGCAGCGGCAGAAGGTCGCGTGCCCTCAGGGTACGACTCATCGCCCCCACAGACGGGTCCGCCGTCTCCACAGCCAGGGGATGGTCCTTCGGATTAAGCCTAATTAAAATACCCAAAAATAGTGTTCAAATTCTAACAGATAACACTACAGCCATGGCTTATGTTAGAAATATGGGAGGTACAAAGTCAAAAGCTTGCAATAACTTGGCACAAAGTATTTGGAATTGGGCGCAACATCAAATATGGTTAACCATAGCCCATATCCCAGGGATACAGAATATCCTGGCCGACAAAAAGAGCAGAGTATTTCACGATCACCTAGAATGGAAATTGAACACAAACATTTTCAAGAAAATTTGTCAACAATGGGGTACACCTACGGTAGACTTATTTGCATCAAGAAATAATTTTAAAATAGACAAATATGTGTCGTGGCACCCAGAACCAAATGCTTGGCACATAGATGCTTTCTCACTCATTTGGGAAAATGAATTTTATTACATTTTCCCCCCGTTTAACATTATTACCAGAGTAGCACGAAAGATAAAGATGCATCAAGGCCCTCTGGAACATCACGGCAACGTAGCAACAACTCCATTGCTAGCATTCCTTTTTTGAATAAATATTTAGAACAATTTGGTTTAGACAAAATTACGCAAGAACGGTTGGTGTCACATGCGTGGAGGAAAGGAACAGTAAAAATGTATTCGACATATTTAAAGAAATGGGGCGTGCATTGTCTTATAAAAAAGGTTAAACCTATGAATCCTACTATTGCCCAAGTAGCAAGATTTTTCAGAATGTTGGAAGATGATGGGTTAGGTTACGGCGCAATTAATGCGGCCAGATGTGCCCTCTCGATAATTCTCCCAAGAATCGAGGGACAGACAGGGGGGAAACATCACGTCCTCCACTGGGTATTAAGGGGTATTTATGAACGAAATCCACCTTAGCCAAAATATGATCGATTTTGGGTTGTGTCTTTGGTTTTCAAGATGTTTAAAGGATGGCCACATAACAGATTTTTAGATATAAAACAACTGGGGTTTAAGGTAGCGGTCCTACTCCTGTTAGTGACAGGTCATCGAGGCCAAACTATAGTGGCACTTTCACTCGATAGACTGGAGATAGACAGAAAGCAAGCGACTTTCGATTTAACAACATTGTTAAAGTCTAATCGCATAGGCGACCCTTTGTCATCAGTGAATGTTACACAATTCACGGAGAATCCAAAATTGTGTGTAGTATCAGCTATTAGGACATATATATCCAAGACACAAGGAGTTAGAAACGCAAGACAATTATTAATAAGCTTTATTAAGCCACACAAGGGCATCTCACGGGACACACTCGCCCGATGGACAATTAAAGTGTTAACATTGGCGGGAGTGAATACGGACAAATATGCGTCACACTCGACAAGAGGAGCCATGGTCTCAAAGGCACGTCTGCTAGGAATTTCGGTCAAACGAATCCTAGCGCACGCAGGTTGGAAAACCGAACGATTGTTTGCTAGACATTACAACAAGCGACTGGAGAAGCCCAGTGGTGTCGCACGGCGACTGCTAAAGGACTAAAGATCAAAAGGTGAGAACATAATACTGATCACAAAACTTTGTGGTTAAAAATGTTCCACATCACAAACATAAGCATAAAATAAGAATATCACAAACATAAGCATAAAATAAGAATAACAATGAAATATCAGGATAAAAATGATATTACGTAAATGTCTCCCTAGCCTGCGGCTAGCCTGAGGCTATATACCGAGGTAAAATAGATTAGTTAGACAAATCTTACCTGGGTATAGATGATGGATAACTAGTGTTTTCCCGAGGTATAAGCCTCGGCTAGACGTGGGTGAGGGCCCACCCTCCACACCCTACCACGTCTAGACTGTTGCTTGTACCAAGGAAACATTAATATTTTGAGTTTTTTATTAGAGATCATTTTATCCTGAATTAGTAGGTAAAGATTGCTGGACCCGGATGTGCTTACCTCTCCCTCACCCACGTCTAGCCGAGGCTTATACCTCGGGAAAACAATAGTTATCCATCATCTATACCCAGGTAAGATTCGTCTAACTAATCTATATATATGTGTGTGTGTATGTATATGTGTATTGCAGTGTGTAGTACAGTATTACCTTGTTTTCAGCGACCCGTGTGATAAACGAACCCGTGTTTTGTGTGAACAGCTTATTTCTATGTACGGACTATTTCTGTCTCATTTGACTGTCCCTCCGATGACAGGACACCTGCTATATCAGATGGATGATGCTGATTTCATGCCATGTTCGCAACAATATGTCCGAACCACATTGGGCTCGATGCAGAGTTGTCTTTTGAAGACAAGTACTTACAAAAATGAATTAATTGTATTTTAAGTTGTATTGCCCAACGAAGCACACTATCAAAACCAAAATGCTTACCTATATTTTAGTATGTGTCTCCTTATTAACCTCATCTGTTTATTTGAAAAAAGTCTAAAACTCAAAAGCCACCAGACTGTAATTTAAAGTAATTTTGATTTATGATCTTACTCAACCTAATGGGGGACCTCCGACTTTTTAGTTCAAATTCCTGCCGTTCGCATCGCCACTGAACGAGAGGGCCTATTCGGCACACTGTCACACTGCAAACCCAATGGCTATGAGCAATCTTCATACAGAAGAAGTCAAATATCTCTAAAACCACAACACCTACAGACAAACCGCTTGGTATACATATAGAAAACATACAACGGATAGATTATATTAAATTTATAAGGTTAGGGTTCTGTATTTCTATTAATTTTGAATAAAATAAACGTTTTGCACTGGGCGTACCGCCAAAATCTGTGCATTGTCAATGGCCGTGAGCAATCTTCATACAGAAGAAGTCAAATATCTCTAAAACCACAACACCTATAGACAAACCGCTTGGTATACATATAGAAAACATACAAGGAATAGATTATATTGAATTTATAAGGTTAGGGTTCTGTATTTCTATTAATTTTGAATAAAATAAACGTTTTGCACTGGGTGTACCGCCAAACTCAGTGCATTGTCAATGGCCGTGAGCAATCTTCATACAGAAAAAGTCAAATATCTCTAAGACCACAACACCTAGAGACAAACCGCTTGGTACACATATAGAAAACATACAACCAATAGATTATATTAAATTCATAAGGTTAGGGTTCTGTATTTCTATTAATTTTGAATAAAATATACGTGTTGCACTGCACGTACCGGCAAACGCAAAGCATTGTCAATGACCGAGTAGGCCCACTAGTACCGATGCGCCACCAAGTGTCAGAAAATGAACTACGCAACATGTCCCCCATTCTTTCACCACACGACCAACATATTCATATATTTTCTACGACCGCTAGGCCAACCTACTATCTTCATTTATAAAATTATGTACCCACGGAACAGTAGCTTTCACTTGATTTCTATTAATTTCACTATTAACCATACTGATGGTGGGTGTGGTGATATTTCACATTTTCTTATATATTTTAGCGTGTTCAGTTCCATGAACATGACCAAGTGGAATAAGACTGCATACTTTGCTATCAGGCCACTGATAGATATATACAACCCAAAGACAAATGTGCCAGAATCAAACAATAAAACCATGAGGACTAGAGAGGAGCAGTTCCTGTTAGAGATCATCCGCACAGGCCCATTCAAGATCCTTCACAAATGGCTGGTCAGCAATGGTAAGGCCAAACAAAATTTTAAAAACGAAAAACTTGTTTCTCATGCAACGTCGCATCTATTTTTAAGTTGTGCTCAGCCCTAATACATTTTGAAGAAATATAAAAATGGAAAAAAAAGGAATCCTGCCACATCAAATTTCAATGGCTACCCCAGAAGGTTTTTTTTGTAGTTTTTTTTGTTTGATGATCCCACGATCTACCAAAACCGGAGATGGATACTCAACTCATTCAGTGATCCCGTGTGTTATTTGTGATTTTGAAAATTTGATGTTTTCATTGGGCTATGCAGCTTTAAGTTTACATTATTACATTTATTCTCTGTGTCCTCCCCCTACACCCTATCACCCCGAACAGGTCTGGCTGATAAGTCGATGACCGTGTTCATTGAGAACATGAAGCAGTACTGGTTCACCAAGTACAGCAGGAAGGGAAGCAGTGGAGCTCTGGGCAGCTCAGGGTGGGAGCATGTCTTCGCAGGGGAGTATGGAGAGTTCTCAACCAAGGCGAAGGGCTACCACAACTGGGCCCGCCTGTACATCGACGAGAAGAAGGGACGTCTGCTTTATGCACCTGGATCAGGCAAGCAATGTGTGAGTACAATCTTGACTCATCTGTCATATTGTATCTATGCATCATGCATGTGATAGGTCGTGTCATAGAAGTATGCCCGCTTCCCCTCTGGTCTGTAACTGACGCAGCGCGAAGAGAAATGTAGGCTTCAGTGTTTAATCCTTACTCCACCCACTGCAGCATCACAGAAGTGACCAGGCCCCTGACCAGCCAGGTTGCAGGTAACCTCTAGTGGTGGTGGTGGGAGGGGTTGGGGGGGGGGGGGGGAGGGGGGCTGCTACTAGTGCTAGCCAGTCAATTGACTGATCACCTCATCAATTGATCACTTGCTCAATCGATCACTTTTTCAATCACTTACTCTATCACTTGATCAATCAATTAACAAATAGACAAATCAATCAACAACCAATCAACAAGTTAAAACCCAATCAAAGGACCAACAAATCAATAAATCCACCATCAAATAAATCAGCCAACAAACCAATCGACCAACACATCAATCGGCAAACAAATCAATCAACCAGCAAACCAATCACCCATCAAGCCAAATCCACCAACAAATCCACCTACAAATCAAGTAACCAACAAATCAACCAATCAGCCAATCAACCAGCAAAATCAATCAACAGCAAATCAACAGCAAATAAAGAAATAAACAAACCAATCAATCAAACAACAAAATCAATCAAAATACAAACAAGATACAAATCAAGATACAAATCAACATGCAAATCAACATGCAAATCGATATATAGATCGACATACAAATCGACATACATGTCAACATACAAATCAATATACAAATCAATATACAAATCACAGTACAAATCAGCATGCAAATCAACATACAAATCAACACACAAATAGACATAAATTGACATACAAATCAACATACAAATCAAACAATCAAACGAACAAATCAACAAACGAGACAAACCAACAAACAAAGCAATAAAATCACCAATCAATCAACCAACCAGTCCACCAATCAACCAACAAATCAATCGGCAAACAAATCAATCAACCAGCAAACCAATCACCCATCAAGCCAAATCCACCAATAAATCCACCTACAAATCAAGTAACAAACAAATCAACCAATCAGCCAATCAACCAGCAAAATCAATCAACAGCAAATAAAGAAATAAATACACCAATCAATCAAACAACAAATCAATCAAGATACAAATCATCATACAAATCAACATACAAATCAACATGCAAATCAACATGCAAATCAACATATAGATCGACATACAAATCAACGTACAAATGAACATACAAATGAACATACAAATCACAATACAAATCAATATACAAATCATGATACAAATCAGCATGCAAATCAACATACAAATCAACACAAATCGACATATAAATCAACATACAAATAAACCTACAAATCAACATACCAATCAAACAAATCAAACCAACAAATCAACAAATGAAACAAACCAACAAACAAAGCAATCAAATCGCCAATCAATCAACCAACTAGTCCACCAGGCCATGGACCACTAAGGCCAGCAGCTTCTCCTTGCAGCCTGATGTGCTGAGCGTCAGTTTCCGCTGGGACGGCCGGAAGAAGCCAGTGAGCACAATGTTTGTGGGAACCAGCGCGGAGTACGAGATGGCCGTGTACACGCTGTGCTTCGTCGTCAGGCCGGGCAGGGGGTGCCGGGTCGGCGTAGGCGCGGGCAACGCCACCATCAGCGTCCAGACGTTTGCCATGACCCGCCACCGTGTCCACACCATTAGTACCGCCTTTCCCCGCTGCTGAAGCAGTGGCGCCACACGCGCGGGACAGTGCAGGGCAGCGCAAGGAAGATCGGGTACCAGGCAGAGGGCTGGGTATATATGGGTTCTTCTTCAAAAGGGGGAATCGGAGGTCAAAACTGAAATATGTTACAGCCTATCCCAATTAGGCTTGTTGAGTTCCACATACATCAAATTTTAAGACACAATTTAAAAAAAAGCAGTGTGGACCCCATCTGCAAGTCAGGGTGGCTTCGAACATTACCAAGTGGAGAATGTTACGCACGTTTCGGCCTGACACAAAAACCCTCATGATGTAATATTTAGAACAAGACCCTTATTATTTCCTAGTTAGGTTTTGAACAGCAGTCACTAGGAGTAACTAAGTGCAATTTTATGAGTGTTCGTCCACTTGAGAGTAGAACAGAGAACATATAAAATTGTGACACTGAAACATGCGTTACATGGAAAGGAAAAGTTGTTCCTTCATGATGAAACAAGCACCACAGATGATGAAAAAGTATTTATGCTTCTTAGTTTTGGACATATTTCAAAGTAATCTTGGAACACTTCCCTAACTTCTGATTTATTTGGAATTGTAACACATATAACATGTAACGCATGTTTCATATGACACTCAATAATGACTTAGGTTAGAAACTGCTAATAGCATGCAAAAAATGTATTTGTTCAGGGCATTATTTGAACACATTACATGTATGCAAATATTTCTTTTGAGTTTTCTTATGTAGAAAAAGATATTGTGATGACGTAGAGGATGAAGATGACAACAGGTGAATGCGTGTGTCTTCTTCATCGATGTGTGACATGCCACAGTAATAGCATCATAGCACAACATCCTGTTTATGACTTGACACCACATCATCAGTAGGTGTGTAGATGCCCACGGTATATTTGAAAATCATGGTGAGAAGAGATTTGATCCATTGTTGGATTTTGTATCGTGAAATAAATTGTCGCCATTGCGATTGTTTCTCCTCTGGCACAAAGTTTTTATTGCACTTTTAATGCATTTTAGGAAATAGTATTATAACTTTTGTGTTCAGAACTAGGCATCTATGATGGTATGCTATTTATAGCAGCAGGGTTTTTCCTGGCTTGCATGGTTGGATATTGTGAAAATTGAATGTGAACGCGTGTTTCATGACATGACACCTCATGAAACATGCATTATGCTCACTTTCTAGCATCGTTGTTTTAAACACAGACACTCAACAGTCCTAAAATTAGTTTTCTGACATTTTTGCATGTTACAACTTTGCAAATAAACTAGCTATGTTTGAATATTTTGGTCTACAATGAAATAGTTTTCAACACAAGCAGTACAGTTTCACCATTCCCATTTTTAGCTGTCATATTTGCATGACAAATGAATCTATTTTTGCAATAAAAAATAAAACAAAAATATTTTCTCACTGGCTTGCTGTCATTGCTTCTTTGGGGTATAATGAAAGGAATTTTCTTCATTTGGTATGAAAAGGAGAATTAATTTAGAAGAAAACAGTTACAATGTGAGGGACCAACCAATTAGGACCAGCACTGAAGAAGAACCCATATATATATATATATATATATATATATATATATATAATATATATATATATATATATATATTATATATATTTGTGTGTGTGTGTGTAGGAGGGGCAGACCAACACGGAGACTAATAGGCAAATACAGTTATTTTTTATTTGGCTTATATCATCGTTGGTAAGGCTACCATAACCATGACTCAACCATAACTATACTTGGTTGGGCACCCGCCCTACCCATAATAATAATAAGCGATCAATGCTAATCAATAACATAGTTGAATCATCACAACCATCAAGAATAACAATAACAAAACATAATTGAATAATAATAATCGAATAATAATAACTAACAATAAGAAAAAAAAAATTACCACAGGACAGGAGCAGGTCGAGGCGAGCGAGGGAATGGGCCCCAGTCCTACGGGGAAGGGGCGAGGGAAGGTGGAGCGGGGGCGCCATCTGCCAGATTCGAACCCAAGCGGTCAATAGTACATCGCCAACTTCCAACACCAGGGGGGACTCTGCACCCTCCCTAGACCAGCATATCCTAGATATACGCGTGTATAGGAGGGGCAGACCAACACGGAGACTAATAGGCGAATACAGTTATTTTTTATTTGGCTTATATCATCGTCGGTAAGGCTACCATAACCATAACTCAGCCATAACTATACTTGGCTGGGCAACCCGCCAAGGAAGCTCGTGACCCCAGCCAATCAAATAGTGTCTGCGAGGGCCGTCGTGACACGCATATCTGCCTGTATGCGGTCAGAAAGTGGAGTACAAATGTATCTAAAGACTGTGTCTGATGACCAGTCGCCCCTACCCCTGATTTCTTCGAGGGAGGCACCTTGCATCGCTAAAAAGGTGCAAGCCCCCCGACGTAGGGAGTGACAAGAGTAGTCCTCCGGAAGTAACCCAGTGCACTCATCAAAGTGCTTAATCGTGGCTTGAACAGCCTGGTAAGTAAGAGGTAGTAAGGATCCATACGAATCAGAACCAAAAAGGCCGATGCGTCCTCAGACGCCGGTGCTTCGGCAAAGTGCCGTTCTAACCAATATACCGCACAAAGGTCTGTGTTCACAACCCTGGTCTTCTTCATCGTGTCCTTCCACCAGTTATCTCAAGGGATTTTCGAGCAGAGGTATGATCTTTATTCGTGGGACGTGCTCTTGGTGGTGGGTGGTGGTAGCAGGATTTGCAATCAGATAGCTGATTCCCAGGGCCACGATGTGGACGCTCCTGCTGTGGCCAGTTTGTCGATAGAAAGCACAGGCCTACACTTTTACCGACCCAAGGGATTTTTAACCTCCCATACCACATAGACATGGTATGAGAGCCACCAGCCTTTGATGATGCTGTAAGTTATACACAGCGGTGGAAATCCAAATTGGCAGAGGTCGGGGGGGGGGCACAGGGACTCGAACCACCGACCCTCAGATCAGGCATCCGACCTAGAAAAAAGTCAGACACTCTAACCACTCCGCCACAGAGAACACCACACAACCCTGGTAATCAGAATTAACAGCTTCCGCTGACTAAATTGAATAGTTTTTGATTTACGTATAGTTAACATGGCACCCCAATCGTGAAACGCGATATCCTTATGCAGCAGCATCGATTCCGAATGTGTTATTTGACACTTTCATAACAACCCCCTAAATGCCGTCAATAGTGCTGCCCTGGTGGCAGTGTGGCCCAACGTGTTGGAAAATAAGGAGAACATCAATAGTAATTGTTTAAGAAGCAGAGGAGCAGCCCTGCGGACTTCGCAGCCCAACTTGTGCTTAGCTCCCCCCAAAACCGTCTTAACAATATAAGAAGTATAATCAATAGGTTCCACATCCTGTGATTAAAAAAAAAAAATTAGGCCACTCAAATAATTAGTAATTGATGAATATTTCAAAATTCCTGACAACCAGGTAATATACAGTGCCACCTGTGTCGACGAACAAGGGGTGGGAACCAGGTGTCCCGGAAATGAATCTATGAACCTCATTTAGGGCCGGACCTGCATGCTACGTGTCAACTTCGAGTTTGACACGTAGTAATGCGATTGAAGTTTCCTCATGTTGTGTTGGAGATCTAAAAAAACAACACCATTAATCGATGTTAAATAAATAGTGGCAACACATATGTCTAGGCAACTCAGCTTGCATTGCTGATCTCAATGAAACAGTGGTCTGCTCAATGCATCACAAATCTTATTCTTGTCCCCAGGGAGATGTGCAGAGGAGACCTCAAAATTATACTGACAACACAGCCAAAATAATTGTATAATCCAGTCCGTCGATTTTTCTCAGGAGTTTTCACTAGAGAGGATGTTAACACAGTACCCCTGGTACAGAAATGCAAATTGGTGAAGGACTTCCCTGAAGTGTTATTCACACCAGACATTGTTAAAAAAAAGCTGGACAAACTCAAAACAGGCAAATCACCTGGACCTGACGGAGTACATCCAAAAGTGCTGAAGGAATTGAGTGTGGTGCTTGCAAAACCACTTGCTATAATTTTCAATAAGTCATTTGAATCTGGTTGCCTACCCAACGAATGGAAAATAGCAAATGTTATCCCAATTTTCAAAAAAGGAAACCGGCATTCTCCAGCAAATTATAGGCCAGTAAGCCTCACATCTATAGTATGCAAAGTAATGGAAAGTATCATCAGAGAGCACATGCTAAGCCATATGCTAGAGAACAAATTGATGTCGGACCACCAACATGGGTTTCTACCAAAGAAATCAACAGTTACGCAGCTACTAGAAACTTTGGAAATATGGACCGACGCAATGGATAGGGGGGAATCACTAGATACTATATACTTAGATTTCATGAAGGCATTTGATACTGTCCCCCACCAGAGGCTAGCTACCAAGTTACAAAACTATGGCATCGAAGGAAATACTCTGAGATGGATCCAAAGTCTTTTGACTGGAAGGAAACAGCAAGTCGTAGTAAATGGCAGTAAATCTTCCTTCAAAGAGGTTCTCAGTGGGATACCTCAAGGGAGCGTCCTGGGTCCTATTCTGTTTGTCATTTTCATCAATGACCTGCCAGAGATTGTATCATGTGGGATAAAATTATTTGCAGATGACGCAAAGATCTACAGAATTGTGAATTCCACGGAAGACTGTGCTGATCTGCAAAAGGACCTGCTGGAAATGGAGAATTGGGCCAAGCAGTGGCAGATGAAGTTCCATCTGAAAAAATGCCAGGTCATGCGAATAGGGAGACACCACCCAGACTATACATATTTTATGCATGAAAATTCTACTGGCCAGCCACTAAATCTCGAAGAGAGTGAGGTAGAGAAAGATTTAGGAGTATTTGTAGACAATAGGCTAAGTTTCTCCCAGCACATACAACAAACCGTATCCAAAGCTAATAAGATTGTGGGAATGATTCGCAGAACCTTCAAATACTTGGACGAAAAGATGCTGATCACATTGTACAAGAGCCAAGTACGGCCAATACTAGAGTATGGAGTCACTATATGGCACCCAACGTTGAAGAAGGATATTAAATCCATTGAAGCTGTTCAGAGAAGGTTAACTAAGCTAGTGCCACATCTGAAGGACCTTAGTTATCCAGACAGACTCAGGAGACTCAAGTTACCAAGCCTCACATACAGAAGATTTCGTGGGGACATGATCAACACATGGAAGTTCCTGAATGCTGAGTATAATGTGGATGAGGCCTTGCTATTCAGGCGCATAAAGGGAAGCCGTAATGGCAGCCCACATCTCCTTCACATTAATATGAGCTGACGCACAGGCTGGGTCCGAGGGCGTGAAATGATGGCCCAAACTTGCTTCTAGATTTAACGCATCGGCGTCTTCAAACACACCGGCAAACCAGTCGTCCGCATGAATGGCGCCAAATCCATAATTTGACGCATCTGAATATATAGCTACTACTGGCGCGTGGTGACCGAGAATTTTGGCGAAACCGTTAAACTGATCTATAAAATCCAACCACCAGCCTATTTCTTCTCGGAATTTCTTAGTCAGCCGCAATTTAAAATAAGGTAACTTCAGTGTCGCCATCCCGTCGTAAATCCGACTGCAGAACGAGCGCCCACCTCTAATGACCATGGCGCAATGCGCCAGCCGACCCGCTAGCTGCTCAAGCTGCTTTCTTGTCGCCTTACGCATCTCCATAAATGGACGTAGCTGGACTTTCAATTTCTCTATCTTGTCGTGGGGTAATCTAAGCTGTAAGGCAATTGTATCGATTTCTATTCCTAAAAATCGTGCGCACTGGGTAGGTGACCGCAATTTATGGTAATTCAAAACCAGGCACAGATAATTCTTTTTGGGCTAATAAATTTATTAATCAGGCTTAATAAATTTTCACAGCAGCCTTGTTTCCTACACCTTTGTGAACATAATTATAGGAGCTATCACCAATAGTACAATTGGGGCTATTTAGCTATTATTACTCTAAATTCCACAGGTAGTACAACCTGTGCCTTTATCATTTCCTAGTGATCATTACTTATATGCAGTCATCTATTAGGTAGCATTTTACTATTTCATTATTTCATTACTTATGTGCAGGTTATATCTATGACTTACTATCATATGATATATGATGATGTATGATACATTTCTGAAGATACTGTATAATTTCATTTGAGGCAACTTGGACAGACGACATGAGGCAGCAGCTCGGGCAGATCACGGTCACACGTTCAGCTCACATCTGGCACACTCACACACATTCGCACAATCATTTCAATCAGCACATTCATATCAGGGACATAGGAACCATAATCTCTCAGCCAAATTGGGACACAAGAGATAATGGTTCCTTCCTAAAAAACATTTTTATTTACATAATTAAACACACTGTTAGATTTCCATCTACCGACTGTTTTTATGGACTCTAATGGCATGCCCACTCTTGCGTATTCTTGTGCTCCCCCGCGCCGTAGGCTATGGCAAGTCACTAGTGTAAGAGTGATACAAGATGGACATCCGTACACGTTGTGTGTTGAGTAGAGAGTGGTTTATTCCCCCCCCCCTGTGTGTCACGGGAATGTTCTCCCCTCCATACATGTACATATATGACATCTCCCCTCTTGCGAGGTAATAAAGGACACACATGTGGATTTCGTTGTCCTTAACACCTTAATTCTAGAACGTACAATTATATTGATATGATCTTTTGTGAACTTTTAGGGTTTCGAATGTTGAACTTTAACGACATGTATCCTAGTGTGAGAGTGTTCCTGTGACCTCGATCACATTCATCAACATACATTTTATACACTTTATGTAATTTCAATCAACTACAAATAGCCTGTTCGCTTATTTTGTAACAGTGTGTTCGCATGGTTGCCTCGCTAAGGTCAAGTCTTACGACTGGCCGTATGGTTCGTCCGTATCTTGATACTTTTGGTTGCGGAGCTATAGGCTGTTGTGTTTCGATCATTTGCTCTGGTTCTGATGGTTGTTTGTCATTTTCTTGACTGTCCTGTGGTCTGTTTTGTTCTGTTTGTCTAATGTCTGGGGCTATATCGGTTAGGTATTCTTCGTCAGGTGTTTTCATTAGGTGGATGTGGTTTCTGTTTATGTGATTGTTGTCTGGTTTTCTTATTTGGTATTCTCGGCCTGTCGGTCCTTTGGTGCCGGTGATTGTGCCTGGGACCCATTGTTTTTTGTGATTTTGATATCGGACCTTGTCGCCTGCTTTTAATTGTTTGTGTGGTCGTCCTGATCTGATGTCGTGGTAGTATTTTTGTTGTTGTTGTGTTTTGTTGATCAGCTGTGTTTTGTTTGTTTGTGTTTTGGGTTTGAGGTTCATCGGGTGCGTTGGGACTCTCGACCTGAGCCGCCGGCTCATTAGGAGCTGAGCTGGGGATGCGTTTAGTGTGACGCTAATTCTACGTCCCGATTTTGTGCTTTGCATTTTATCATCATGTTCTTTATGGTTTGGACGAACCTCTCGATCTGGCCATTGCTTTGGAGAAATTGTGGACTAGAGTAAACTGGTGTGAAGTTGTAGTGTTTTGCGAATGCGGTATATTCTCTTGCTTCTAAACTGTGGGCCATTATCTGAGACTACTGTTTGTGGTATCCCGTGTCGTGCAAAGTTTTCTTTAAGGGCCTTAATTATGTTGTGAGATGACGTGTTGTTTAATAGTGTCACTTCGGGGTATTTAGAATAATAATCTACTGTTATGATGTACTGTTCATGGTCTGTTCATGGTCTAATTCGAACAGATCCGTCCCTATTTTTTCGTATGGACGGTTTGGTATTTGGTGACTTATTAATGGCTCGTGGTGTAGTTGTTTCCTGTTCGCTTGGCATGTTGTGCATTGTTCTATTCTTTGGACTATCTGCATGTCAATGTTGGGCCAAAATACGGTGTCACGTGCTAATTGTTTTGTTTTGGTGATCCCTAAGTATGTTTCGTGAAGGATTTCGATGATTTTTTTGCGTGTGTTTTTGGGGATGATTAGTCTGTTGCCTTTCATTATTTTATTATTTTCGATCGTCAGATCATCTTTATGTGCTTTGTATGGGATTAACACTGCTGTCGTGTTCATGTCTGACATTGGCCATCCGTCGTTTATGTATTGTTTTAGTTGTTTCATGTCATCGTCTGTCTCAACCTCTTGTATCTCTGTCATTATGTCTGACGTGGCTGTGACTGATGCCACGCTGACTTCATCATCAAACAGGCAGCTGGGCTCTAGTGTGTCACTGTGCGCTCGGGAAAGTGCGTCTGCAAAAAAAAGGTGAACCCCTTTTATGTGTGTCAACACTACATTATAATTCAATAGGCGCATGCGCATACGCTGCATGCGTGCAGATAATTTGTGAATGGGCTTCTCCATTATCGAAATGAGGGGTTTGTGATCGGTCTCAATTTTTATCTTTTTACCATATGTGTATTCGTGGAATCGCTGGCATCCAAAGCAAATGGCTAGCATTTCTTTCTCGATCACCGCATAATTGGATTGTGCGTGATCGAGTGCTCTGGATGCCATCGCTACCGGCTTTCCGCTCTGTAACAGCACGGCCCCCAGCCCTAATTGGCAGGCATCCACTTGGATGACGATTGCTTTGTTTACATCATAGTAGGCTAGGACTGGAGTGTTTCTCAGTTTTTGTTTTAAGGTTCTGAAAGAGCTTTCTTGCTCTGCTTGCCAGTGCCACGCCACATCTTTCGCCAGCAACGTTCGTAAAGGTTTAGCGATTTCTGACATGTTCGGAATGAACTTTTGCACATATCCGATCATGCCGAGAAATCGCTGCACGCTGGGTTTGTCGTGTGGAGTGGGCATGTGTATGATCGCTTTAACTCGAGAGGGGTCTGGTTTTACTCCATCTTGTGTGAGCAAATGGCCTACATATGAAACTCGTGTTTGGCATATCTTAGTTTTGTCAGAGTTAAGTCTTAAGTTGACTGATCTTGCCCGCTCCAGTACTGCTTGCAACCTGCTGTTGTGCTCCTCTATCGTGGACCCGTATATCAATATGTCGTCCGTCACCACCCCTACACCTGGCAGATCCCCCATAATGCGCTGCATCTCCTCGATAAAGATATCCCCGGCTGTCTTAATGCCGAAGGTATATCTAAACCGCCCCCAGGGGGTGTTGAATGTGCAGAGGAGTGAACTTTCTTTGCTAAGCTCGATCTGCCAGTACCCTGACTTTGTGTCTAACACAGAAAAGTATTTTGCATGGGCAGTGTTGGCTAAAACTTCATCGATAGTCTTACTGGGGTAGGGGCCTCTCATGATCGCTTTGTTGAACTTCGTGGGGTCGAGACAAATTCTTAACTTATTCGGTTTGCGTACAATGGTGATAGAGTTCACCCATTTTGTGGGCTCGTGTTGCTCTATGATCAGTGGATCAGTGTATATTACAGCATCAGTTTTTATTAGGCCTAGCCCAGTAAACACATCAGAGTATTTGCTCACCATTTTGTCCGCACGTTCACTGAGCGATCCCTGAGTTCCTGCCTTTTCTGTTATCTCCCCCCCCCCCCCCCCCGCCCCCCCCCCCCCCCACAGGGGGGGGGGGGGGGGGGGGCCCCCCCCCCCCCCCCGTGGGGCCCCGAGAGCGCCCCCCCCCCCACCCCCCCCCCCCCCCCCCCCCCCCCCCCCCCCACCCCCCCCCCCCCCCCCCCCCCCCCCCCCCCCCCCCCCCCCCCCCAAAAAAAAAGGGGGTGGGAAAAAAAAAAAAAAAAAAAAAAAAAAAAAAACCCCCACTCATCGACCCTGGCTAAAATCCGTAACTGGGTACACGCTCGCTGTCCCAGGATCGGGTCACCCTGCTGCACCACCTGGAACCTCAGTTGATGTCCATTGATGTTCAGGTTTGTCTCGCCGTCAGGGATGATCTTGTGTCCGGAGTATGTGATGAGTCGACATTTTCGCGCCGTTAGCATCACTTCTTTTAGTTGGTCGAAGATTTTCCTGGGGATCAGGTTGGCTTGCGAGCCTGTATCCAACTTGAATCGGATGACTCGATCCTCCACGCGAAGGTCTTTGTGCCATGTCTCCTCTTGATCGTCGTGATCATTGCCCATGGACCCGACGAACAGGTCCGCGTCCAGCTGATCCATTAGGGCAATGGCTGCTCCCCGTTGTTCCCTGTCTGGTTGTCTGTCCTGATGATCCCACGTAACTCCATGGACTGGCGTTGGCTTGCTTCGGCACACACTCGCAAAGTGTCCTAATTTACGACATGAGTTGCATGTTTTCCCGCGTGCTGCACATACTCCTCTGCGGTGCTCGAACCCGCAGTTGCCGCACATGTTGCGGGCTGTGTTGTTGTCGTACCTGCCACGCTGATTCCAAGATGGCACTCCTGGTTTGGTGGGTGGTCGCGACCAGGCACCGGCATCCCTGGCTGCAATGGCTTCCACTTCTTGGGATAGCTCGTCTTGTTTCTCCTCCAAATGCCTGGCTTTGAACTCACTTAGTTGACATATCTCCAGGCCCTTTTGCAGTGTTAGGTCAGCCGTTTGGATTAGTTTGTCCCGTAGTTCCATGTTGCGGACGCCTGCTACTATCCTGTCGCGTAGCAGGATCTCTTCCATCTCCCCATATTGACAGTCTGTCACCCGGTCACGGAGGGTGGTGATGTAAGTGGCCGTATCCTCCGTGGTCTGGTTGCGTGTGTTGAACCGATATCTCGTGATAATTATGTTGGCTCTGCCTGTGCAGTATTCACGAAACGCATTTAACAATGGCTCCATCTTGTCCTCCTCGCTGTGTGTGAATTGGAAAGTAGCGTGCACTTTCTGAGCTTCCTGCCCAGCCACGTGCAGGAATATGCAGCATTGTACGTCCTCCGGTTTGGTAGTGACTCCCGCTGCCGTGGCATAAATTTTGTAGGCCCAGTACCATATTTTCCAATTACTGGCTGCATTTTTGTTGAGAATTAGTGGGCCTGGTGGTCTGAGGCCAGTCAGAGATGTTGTGGTACTTGAGTCAACCATTTTACATCTGACACCATGTAAGAGTGATACAAGATGGACGTCCGTACACGTTGTGTGTTGAGCATGTAAGAGTGATACAAGATGGACATCCGTACACGTTGTGTGTTGAGTAGAGAGTGGTTTATTCCCCCCCGTGTGTCACGGGAATGTTCTCCCCTCAATACATGTACATATATGACAACTAGCGGCCACCAAGGGAGTCCACATGCTTTCAGTGCAGCTTGCATGCACTTGTTAAACACTGTAGCAGTCAGGGGAAGGCCATTGTTCAACATGAACGCTGGGGCGCCCTCATGCGTCGCCTTCAGGCTAGTGTACTTGTTCCACGCGTACACCGGGCAGAAGGTGTGGTTCGACCATGCTGGTAGATCGATGCTGTACGCGTCCTCAGGCTTGTGTGTGGTCTTTGTGGTTCTGACTATGATCGTCAGGTGTGTGTTGTGTGCCTTGATGTCCCTACCGAGCAGCATGTGACCGTCAGCTGCCGTCACCTCGGAATAAAACAAATTCGGCAAAGGTACCCTATTAGCAAAGCAACAAGTAACACCAGTCCATCATCTCCAATCTTTTTGAATTTCAAAATCATCATTTTAATGTGCTTGGTCTTCAAGGGAAATGCCCTCTTTACGGTATTGTTTTTTTAACTTATATATGCCAGCTTTAATTAGTGATAGCGCATAACAATCAAATGCTTCAGTAGTACCTTTAAATAGTCTTACCCATGACCTGGCCCCACTCATGTAATTTCTTACAGCACCTTCAGTATTCAGTTTATCATTTAGATGTAAAGTATATAACATTACCGCCTTCATTTATTATTTTTTTTGGTTATCTCCGATTCTTTTGCAAAACCCAAGATACTCCCCAAACTGTACCCTTTTATTATTCCAGGTCCCAGCCGTTAGTCCCGCCGAAAAGTACACACTTAGTCGTCCCACTAATGCGCGCTTATCCTCTGCAAGTTGATAAAGGCAACAAACATAATTATCAACTGGCAGAGCGTCATAAAGACAAATCTAGTACATGATCGTCATGAGAGACATTTATTTTAGTCAACAATTTCTGCCGACACAATTTGTCGGCGATGCGTTTAAATTTACTATAAAAAAACAACCTACTTAGGGCATCTGCCAGTACCAGATCCTTCCCCGGCTTGTGAATCACCTGTACCATACAGGTGTATGTGGCGGCGAACCTCCAGATCTCCCGGGCACAGGCGCACAAGACAGGATCCTTTCCGGCACCAGAAGATAGCACCTGTTGGGATGCAGCATTATCTGTATTAATGATAATTTGATACAAATGAGGGTCAGGGGGTGACAAATTTTTTAAGGCTACCACCAAGTTTATTGCTTCTAACTGAGCAATATGAAAACCATTCTTCAGAAATAGAGTGGTGTAATAATTAGAATAAAAATGTGTTGGACTGAACGCACCCCCTCCATACAAAGATGAATCGCACTCGATTATCCACTTTTTGTCAGGAAGATGCTGTAACAAGACAAGTTTATTATGACCTTCTGCAAAACGTAGGAACCAAGATATGTCTCTAACCAAGTTTTGTGTGACTACAACTTTTCCTAAAAATGGGGTATCCCTAAGAAAGTCCAAAATCCTATTCATAAAAATTTGTGCCGGTGTCACACATTTAGAAATAAATTGCAAGTGCCCTACCAATCTTTGAACATTTTTCCTAGTGACCAACCACCCAACTACCCATTTATGGCATTCCAATAAAATATCTAACAATTTTTCATCAGGGATACATATAAGCATACTTTCCGAATTCAACTCATAACCCAGCCAAATTAATATTTGTGTAGGAGGGACACACTTTTTAATAGACCGTTTCAAACCTAGAACTTTAGTCAACTGCAGAATGTAAGCATTTGCTTGTTGTGCCGTCTCCAATGTCTCCTCTACACCTACAAAATCGTCTAAAAAACATAATGCAAAGAAACCCATTTTTGTCATCAAGTGCACCACCGCGGCTGTAGTCCGGGCACAGGCCATGCTGGACGTCCTGCAGCCAAGCGGCGGAGCAATGTCAAAATAAAATTTATTATTAACTTTAATACCAAATAAAGGCACACTTAAGGGGCAGGTTCTTAATTGCCTGTACTCCCTAGAAAGGTCAATAGACCACATGTAACAGTCATTTCCCAATTTAGTAACTTGCCTAGCTAACGACATGATTGTCGGCAAATTATATTTGTAAGGTTTCCCCTGATAAAACCCTTTGTTAATTCCTGAATTAACACTACACCCCTTCGGAAAACTAAGATCAACTATAATTCTACGTTCATCAGTATTTTTCTTGGGGCGGGTCATAATAGGACTAACTTGTGCCCACGGACAAAAAGGAGGATCATTGAACGGCCCCAACAGTGCATTGTGGGACAATTCAGTCCGTACATAATTGTCGATCCAAAAAAGGTCTTCCTTAGAGCGGGCATGGTTAACAGCAGTTGGAATTGGGACAGAAGTGCCAGCCAAATTCTAAAAATGGTATAATATCTACATCACTATAGCCTACTAATAATGTCTTCCAATTTTTTATCAACAGTCCAGACGGAACAGGTATTTTTGCCGACAGATAATTAGGGAGACCAGAAGCTCTTACTTCCTTAAAAATAGATGCATATTTTTTAAAGGCATTATTATTATCATTATCTTCAAAAGTCGTAATTTTATCATTTAAAGTCGGCCAATTCTGCAACACGTGTAATTTATATTCGAAAGGTGATGTAGGGCCTATCACAGAAGACGTTCACATCATCACAGTACATTCTTCAACGTTAAAGTCATCTATCGTATCAATATTAGAGAGATCAACAGGCGGGTCTTTTCCTCCCAACTTCAACGGACATACAACATCAACTGTAACTTCAACCGGCGGAATTTGCTTAGCCGATGGAACCAACACCTTATTTGGGTAGACCATACCAGCTTGTCCATCCATATTAGTATCTAAAAAGTTTTTAGGATCCATCATGGGCTCCAAGGCAATCTCAGAATTGTCATTGTCAATGTTAAGTTCATCACAGTGTGGATTGGTAAAATCCGAAGCCATAATAGAAGTACAACCCCCACCAGTATCCACAACACTTGAACAATAGTCTACAGCTTTAACAGTGAAATAAGTAGCAAGGTGCCTACCAAGGGATAACTGACAAGGGTTGCGAGAGGAAATATTAAGTAAATTAGCGGCTGGGCTAACATTAGAAGAGATAGGGGGGCAACAGCCAGCCCTAGACGAGAAGACCTTTGCGCCACAAGAGGTATCAGGACCAGACAGGTGGGCCATATTCGATCTGTCCATAGGCAACAGCCTAGCAATCAGTGTATCAGACACTGAAGCGGGGTCACCCGAGCAGTGGGAAAGGCAGTTTGATGTTTGGGCGTCGCCATGACAATGGCGTGGTTCGAGCCCGGTCGGAGGCAAATCCAACACCGGTGGTGTCCGCTGTGTCACCGTACCTAAAGTTACTGTATTACACACTCCCCCCTTCAAAACCACTTCAGGGCCTGCAAGTAGTGACCTGTGTTTCTGATTGAACCATTTAAAAGGCGTACTATTTGAGGAATTATCAATAAAGCGATTCCGGCTATAGTTCTGACCATAAAAACAATTAAATTTGTACGTGGCGCCCCGCCTCGGCTTTTTTACAAACTTGTAATACCGACTGGATCCGATAGATGGCGTAGGACGTCCTTTTACCAATTTCATGGAAAAGTCACTAACATTTTTGGGGATCGGGGGGGAAAGGGCCCCCAAAACACCAAGATTTTTTACAGCATTAAGGGGACTACAACTAGCCTAAGAGTGGAATAAAGCAGGGGAGACGACAACAGTAACTTTGAAGGCCGACATGACACCGACGAAAAAACCGCACCGACCTGATCTCGACACTGGCCGACCTGGCGACTTGACGACTACTGTATGGTGGCGCCATCTGTAGACTTGCGATGGAACCTGCAGTCGCTGACCTCCGCTATACGCACTTCTCAACGACATCCGCAGCACCAGGCCCACTGCGAATCAAAAACTCTTCGTACGGTTAGAAGATTCGTCAACTATCAGCTCAGATGCACGTTGTTTTGAATGACATTCAGTCTCCCTGTGAGCATGCTTCCTCCGAAGCTTATACGCACAATATGCACAAATATGATAAAACGTCCTACACCTGCGTGATCACCATCGAACCCGCAGGTCCCTCCCTTATTCCAGATCACGCAGGGGCGTGCATCTACTCCCTTTTTAAAGTCTGAAAACGACGACATCGACACTTGTTTTACATGTTGATGCTCAATACGTTTCCCTAACCCACACACATCTTGTCGAACCTCAACAATTTTGCCTTCATCCGCCCAACCATTAGGCAGACGCTTGTCTGCTATCATATTAAACACTTTCTCACTGTACGTTAAACATGTTTACCAAGAGTAGTTCTGGGCCATCTCTAGTATAGATTTTCTTATTCGCTCAATCGATCCGTCGACGACGGTGGCCAGGTAATCTACTACCGGAAGTTAACTTTGTACATAGCGATGCGCGCTACGAACGGTATCTATGGTGCTGCTCATATCAAGCCCGTAGTCAGGGTTTGTGAATTATGCATGTTTCCGGCAACATGGACAATTACATTTTTTTTAAACAATTTTCTTATCAATGTAATGACTATATTTTAATATCACGCACACGTCTCCCAGTCGTGGCCGAGCGCTGCAAAATCGTCCAGATAATTAATAATGCATGGAACCCCCCAACGCGTCGCGCAGCGCACAATGCAATCCCCAAACTCTGAAAAAAATAAAAGGACTGGAAGACAGTCCCATATGTTCTTGCCGGTGTGAAACCTCTATTTGCTCCCCGAGAGAGTGCCGCTGGTAACTTGCAAAAGCCAGCAGCACTTCAACCCTTTTGCAGGCAGCTTTAATGAAATGTTTGTCTTCTGGCTACAGAAAGAGAGGGTGCCCTCGTCTCCGGTTCAAGGATACCATCAAGAGAAACCTGAAGCTGAGAGACATTAAGACCACATGGATGCAACTCTCACAGCAGAGAGCTAAATGGAGAGCGGCAGTCAAGTAACGAAAGCAGTCTTTGTTGCATCACGACCGACAGCATGATGATGATGATGACATACATTGCACATATTACTATCACTTTGGATGTATATCACCTATAACCATCCCTGCTGTCTCCAGTGAGCGCACACCCACATAAACCCCCAAGAGGTGACAATCAAACACTATTTTTGTTATGGCTATTTAGCTTGTAACATAACATTTTGGTGCCGCGATTTCCGACGTAGCTCACTTCAGACGCTCCGGACGCGGTGGACGCGGTGGCCGAATCTGTAGAGGGCAGGCCTCACATGTGGAAGGTCGAGGTCAAGTCAAACCAATGACTTACAAAATTGACACTTGTTGCTTCCAATATAGCACTCGGCATTATTAGGATAGGGCAAGGGCTGGTTCACTCAGTGTCAGGATAATGTGACTGGGTGTGAAATCACGGCATAGTGCTGGTGGCCTGGTCTCCCATGGGGAAACATTGTAAAGTCGCCATGAGTGCGCACTGTCACAAGTCGGCAGCCGTCCTGATAAGTGATATGACCTTAGATGTTGCTAGGACGTAAAACTCCAACACCCAGCCAACCATCCACTGCAGACGCATTGTGGTCTACCTTTAGGATGATTGTTTGGTTTGTACTTCCTAGCAACATCAAAGGTCTATGCGCCTTTATAGTGCTGGTTAAAAGTAATATTTAAGTCATGAAATATGATATGACCTTAGAAATTCCCAGGACGTAAGGCCCCCAACAAACACAGCTAAGCTACTGAATCATTCCTTGGTGTGCTTTCCATTTCTATTCATTCATCACCCTTTCTGGATTACGATACCAATACATTGTTTATATTGCCAAACTCATTGAGTCATTGCGATATTTGGAACTATTAACGCAATAGGCCTACTAATTGAATTTAGTTTTTGTTTGTTATTTCTGTCTTTGTTGTCAAAACTGGATCGATATATTGAAGTGCTATATGAATTGTGTGTGTATGTGTGGATGGAATGTGTGTGTATCTGTGGGTGGAATGTGGGTGGGTGCATGTGTGGGTGGAATGTCTATGTGTGGGTGGAATGTGGGTGTATGTGTGGGTGGGTGGTGGAATGTGTGTATGTGTGGATGGAATGTGTATATGTGTGGGTGGAATTTGTGTGTATGTGTGGGTGGAATGTGGGTGTATATATGTGGGTAGAATGTGGGTGTATGTGTGGGTGGAATGTGGGTGTGTATGTGTGGATGGAATGTGTGTAATGTGGGTGTGGGTGGAATGTGGGTGTGTATGTGTGGGTGGAATTTGTGTGTATGTGTGGGTGGAATGTGGGTTTGTGTATGTGTGTGGAATGTGGGTGTGTAAGTGTGGATGGAATGTGTGTGTGTGTGGAATGTGGGTGTGGGCATGTGTGGGTGGAATGTGGGTGTGTATGTGTGGGGGAATGTGTGTGTATGTGTGGGTGGAATGTTTGTGTATGTGTGGGTGGAATGTGGGTTTGTGTATGTGTGTGGAATGTGTGTGTGTGTGGAATGTGGGTGTGTATGTGTGGATGGAATGTGTATGTATCTGTGTGTGGAATGTGGGTGTGTGCATGTGTGGATGGAATGTGTGTGGAATGTGTGTGTGCATGTGTGGGTGGAATGTGGGTGTGTATGTGTGGATGGAATGTGTGTATCTGTGTGTGGAATGTGGGTGTGTTCATGTGTCGGTGGAATGTGGGTGTGTATGTGTGGATGGAACATGTGTATCTGTGTGTGGAATGTGGGTGTGTGCATGTGTGGGTGGAATGTGGGTGTGTATGTGTGTGTGGAACGTGGGTGTTTCGGGGGACGTAGCCTGTGTACACAACCCTGCATTTAGCAATGCATTACCTGCGTAAAAGTATGCACACACCTTGTTTCAAATACACTGTAAAGTGTAGCTAACAATAACATTGAAAAGCCTACATCGGTGAGGTATACCCCGCCCCCCAAACAACGCCGACCACATTCCCGGAAGTGGTTTTCCTACCCAGAATTCCGTTGTGGGTAGGCATGTCAACTCGCCTATAAGAGGGCTTCCAAATAAAGTATGGCGTCTGGTGAGAATGCGTGTTTAAAAAATAAAAGTGAAAAATGCCTGACCACTAGATGCATGCCAGACGGGGTGGCCTGATAACTTGTGCATCCACTTTTCGTGTGGCAGATTGTGAACTACCGCCGAGTCAAACCAAGGACTTAAAAATGCATACTTGTCGCTACCTTGCCTGGTGCTTAGCATTATTGGGATAGGGTATGGGGCAGTCACAACAGGAAGACTAATTGTCAGTGATTGAAATTTGCCCTTTTTAATCTATAAATATAATGGAAAAAAGAACAGGAATCAAAAGGAGAACAAGAGAAAAGAAAAGCGTCCGTGTCTCAGGCAGCAGCGACTGTCTTAATACGGCATTTCCGAATCACCAACATTGGTGTCCACACAGCCACTAGGCAGACCACTGACCAAGTTAGGGTGGATGTGGACAAGCACATTGCCGCTCTACACACCACTACATATGCGATCAGGAAGTGTTATTTAGTTAGACTACTTGCTAGCACAATTTCACTGCAGCCCAATTCAGAAAACCAATGTAGGGTAGGAAGCTGTGTAATTTTGGTCAATAATATAACCTCGAATTGATATGTTCAAATTGGCTTTAAAGAATGTGACTGTGAGGGACCCCGCTTCCGGGCTTGTGAACACGCCAAGTCACAGCTTCAGTTCTTCCTCAGGAACCAGCGGATAGTAACTCGGAATAGACGTATTGGCAACACCCTTCGTCCTAGCGGGAAAATTGCAAACTAATTCATTTTACTTTCAATCCGAAGTCACCAAGGATACATAAATATACAGGGGAGATGATGCAATACATATTTATATTTGTTTCATTGCTCGTTTGTTTGATGTATACCACAGAAGTACAACTATTCATGATTGATTATATCACCGATGGATTATACGTAATTAGCATCGCCAGGTTTTGAATATAAATAAATAAATCCAATCAATAAATTACACAGTACTATATTAATTCATAAGAAAGTAAATTTAAATTATCTTTTCCTTTTCAGAAGTGTGATAATGCAATTTCTGGAAGCTGAGACATCTGTCGATGTTCTACATGTGTTGGGTCTCAGACCGATATCACGACCAATCCACGCTTAAATACTTAAAAAAATCAAAAGGCCCTTTCCAAACACAGATAATATTTGTTCGCCTTCCTTTTAATTCTGCCTGGCTACTTACAACTTAATAGGAAGGTTCACATTTCTATAAAACGTCTAGAACGGGAAACCAGGATTACTGTAAAAACTAACGAGAAAAACCCTACCCCACTTTGGAACCACACATGGTCGACTTATTGGGTATATTGTGAATGAGGATGATTTATATGGCAACGCACCCGGTGACCCTCGTAAACAGGACCTCCTTTACAAGCATCTATAATAAATAACGTGCTACGCAGAGAGACAGCAACAAAAAGAAGCATTTTACAGAACCGGTATATTAATCATTTAATCAACCCATGAGGGTTTACTTTTTCCTTCTTTTTTTCATTTATAAAAAGAATTTTCTTAAGCATTTCTGATATTGTGAAGTTCGCAACATAATAATTGCCATTGGGGTGATGAAAATTGGAAATATTGCATTCCGGGCCAGTGTGCTAACCATTATAGCACCTAGGCTCCCTGATGTCATCACCTTACCCATACCTGTCTACGCGGCTCCTTGTCTTCGAGGTGAAAGCAGACTGCTACAGCGTTAATACCAGCTGTGATTGGTGCTGTTTGTCTTCGAGGTGAAGGCAGACTGCTACAGCGTTAATACCAGCTGTCATTGGTGCTGTTTGCCTGAGAGGTGAAGGCAGACTGCTACAGCATTAACACCAGCTGTCATTGGTGCTGTTTCTCTGAGAGGTGAAGGCAGACTGCTATAGTGTTCACCAGGTGTCATTGGTGCTGTTTGTGTGAGAGGTGAAGGCAGACTGCTACAGCATTAATACCAGCTGTCATTGGTGCTGTTTGTCTGAGAGTTGAAGGCAGACTGCTAGAGCATTAACACCAGCTGTCATTGGTGCTGTTTGTCTGAGAGGTGCAGGCAGACTGCTACAGCGTTAATACCAGCTGTCATTGGTGCTGTTTCTCTGAGAGGTGAAGGCAGACTGCTACACCATTAAAACCAGCTGTCATTGGTGCTGTTTGTCTGAGAGGTGAAGGTAGCCTGCTTCAGCATTAACACCAGCTGTCATTGGTGCTGTTTCTCTGAGAGGTGAAGGCAGACTGCTACAGTCTTAACAGCGAGTGCCATTGGTGCTGTTTGTCTGAGAGGTGAAGGCAGACTGCTACAGCATTAACACCAGCTGTCATTGGTGCTGTTTGTCTGGGAGGTGAAGACTGACTCCTACAGCATTAACACCAGCTGTCATTGGTGCTGTTTCTCTGAGAGGTGAAGGCAGACTGCTACAGTGTTAACACTAGCTGTCATTGGTGCTGTTTCTCTGAGAGATGAAGGCAGACTGCTACAGTGTTAAAACCGAGTGCCATTGGTGCTGTTTGTCTGAGAGGTGATGGCAGACTGCTACAGCATTAACACCAGCTGTCATTGGTGCTGTTTGTCTGGGAGGTGAAGACAGACTGCTACAGCATTAACACCAGCTGTCATTGGTGCTGTTTCTCTGAGAGGTGAAGGCAGACTGCTACAGTTTTAATACCAGGTGTCATTGGTGTTGTTTGTCTGAGAGGTGAAGGGAGACTGCTACAGCATTAATACCAGCTGTCATTGGTGCTGTTTGTCTGAGAGGTGAAGGCAGACTGCTACAGCATTAATACCAGCCGTCATTGGTGCTGTTTCTCTGAGAGGTGAAGGCAGACTGCTAGACCGCTAACACCAGCTGTCATTGGTGCCGTTTGTCTGAGAGGTGAAGGTAGACTGCTACATTGTTAACACCAGCTGTCATTGGTGCTGTTTGTCTGAGAGGTGAAGGCAGATTGCTACAGTGTTAACACCAGCTGTCATTGGTGCTGCTTGTCTGAGAGGTGGAGGCAGAGTACTACAGCATTAATACCAGTTGTCATTGGTGCTGTTTGCCTGAGAGGTGAAGGCAGACTGCTACAGCATTAATACCAGCTGTCATTGGTGCTGTTTCTCTGAGAGGTGAAGGCAGACTGCTACAGCGTTAACACCAGCTGTCATTGGTGCTGTTTCTCTGAGAGGTGAAGGCAGACTGCTACAGCATTAACACCACCTGTCATTGGTGCTGTTTGCCTGAGAGGTGAAGGCAGACTGCAACAGCATTAATACCAGCTGTCATTGCTGATGTTTGTCTGAGAGGTGAATGCAGACTGCTACAGCACTAACACCAGCTGTCATTGGTGCTGTTTGTCTGAGAGGTGAAGGCAGACTGCAACAGCATTAATACCAGCTGTCATTGCTGATGTTTGTCTGAGAGGTGAAGGCAGACTGCTACAGCATTAACACCAGCTGTCATTGGTGCTGTTTCTCTTTGCACTTGGGTGGTCACCGTTTCACTGATCACAAACATGTGTTAATTACACTTCTTGATTAGTCTGCTTTAGTGACGAAGCCTCAGCTGTAAATTGAACGCTATGTAATACCTGCTGTAAGTAGCTGTCATATTATGTCAGTATGTGCTGGGTCCTGGTTTGTTAGACCAAATTGATCAGCAGTCACTACATGCATCTAGAGAGCTGGTGTAGGACGTATGTTCAAAACACTACCCAAGTTGAAAACACTATCATGACACGGCAGTGGGGGCTGTAGTGCCACACAATGTAACCTACTTGTAGGCCCTACATATTGGTATATGCTGACCATACTGTGGCTTTTGAAGCCCGTATTAAACTAAGATTCCATATAGATACGTAGTATATGGCATGCGAATGTGGTATGCAGCTGTTATGTATCTAGGCCAATCCGGCAGGTACGGGGAACCAGCGGCATATAGATTGTAACCAAGGGATACAGGAATCAAATAAAGGTCAGTTACTAACTGGAACTCACGGTGTCGACTCGTATCTTACATGGTGTCAGATGTGGCTTGCCTTCATAGGACATGGCATTATCCGGATTAAAACCCCCAATGCCACTAAACTTTGAGGGCAATATGACATTGAATTGGTGTCAATGGATTGACTCTTACAGGATATACGCTACAGCAGCAGGAGTGAGCGGGAAGTCTGAACGAGTTCAGTGCTGCGTGTTTTTGCACGTAGCAGGAACAGAAGCACAAAAGATTCATCGCACACTGGATGTAGCTGAACGTGACAAAATTGATATCCTGATTGCGGCTTTTAAAACTTATTGTGAGGGAAAGATGAACATAACAGTGGTGAGATATCAGTTTAATTCTCTTAACCAGACGAACGAGACAATGGACACATATATCAGAACTCTTCGTGATCGTATTTCGTTTTGTAATTACGGTGAGCTCGAGGATTCGTTATTGTGCGATCGGATTGTATGCGGGATAAGAAGCAGAAACCTACGGGATCGACTATTAGTATGTGCCGTTTAAGTGAGCATAAATCTGAGTTAATAAGTGATATTTCACGTAGCAGTTCGACAGAAAATGTTGACGTACTTTCAAAATTCAACAACGGCATGACGTCACAGCGCCAGTCGGCGCCATGGAAACGACCATCGAATCAACAACAACAATCATACCGCTCTAATATGGCACAATATCGGTGTCCTAATTGCGGTTATAAACACATACAAGGTCGATGCCCTGCGAAGGAAAAGCAGTGCCCTGCATGCGGACGAACAGGACACTTTATTAAAATGTGTCGAAACAATTTTAATAAGAGGACGAGTGTAAATGAAATGGGCATCGAACAACATGACGCGCAGGATGGATGGATACGTACATGCGATGAAGATGACGATGGACACGATTTGTTCGTCGGAGCAATGGATGGAGACAACAACACAAAGGATCGATTATGGTACGCCATGATGAAACTACAGGACGTGGATGTCAAGTTCAAACTCGACACTGGATTGGACGCGAACATAATTCCACAACGACTGTATCGAGGCATTGCCAACGTGAGCCTTACTCCACCGTGTTGCCATCTCGTCACCTACACTGGGCAACGCGTACGTCCGATAGGCGAATCCATGATCGATGTCAACGGAAAGACACTCAAGTTTCAAGTAACAGAGACAGGCAGTCCAATTTTAGGCAAAAGTGCTTGTGTTGCACTCGACCTAATCCGGAGAGTACACTGTATCTCAACTGACGTGAATCCTGCAGCAAATGCTACTCATTTGGTAAATATATATAATGATGTTTTTAGTGGCCTTGGTAAAATAAAAGTAAATGCGCATATTCATATTGATAAAAATGTTACACCTATTATTGATGCGCCTAGACGAATCCCTCACGCTATAATATCAGATGTACGAAAAGAGTTAGATCGTATGTTAGAATTAGGAGTCATAGTCAAGCAAACAGAACCAACTCCTTGGGTCAGCTCAATTACTATTGTGAGGAAACCTGGGAAGATACGCATTTGTTTAGATCCAACTAAATTAAATAAGGCCATTTTAAGGGGTCCATTTCCTACCCGGACGATTGAGGAAGTTGTTGCGAACACCAGTGGCGCTAAAATCTTCTCTGTCTTAGATGCCAACAGCGGGTATTGGCAGATCGAGCTAGATGAGGAAAGTTCTCATCTATGCACGTTTAATACCCCATGGGGTAGGTACAGATATACACGTCTGACGTTTGGCATAAAAACAGCTGGTGACATATTTATAGAAGAGATGAACGGCATACTTGGAGGGTTAGAGGGTGTTAATGTTATAACGGATGATATATTGGTTTATGGTCGAAACATTGAGGAACACAACAGTAGATTGAAGAACCTATTGGAAAAGGCTAGATGGTTCAATTTAAATCTGAACCCTAAAAAATCTGTTATTTGTAAATCGCAGGTTAATTACTTTGGTCATTTGATTACATCTGATGGCCTGTTACCTAACAAAGACCGTATTCAGGCGATTATTGATTTGCCTACACCGCAAGACAAAAAAGCGGTACAGCGGTTCCTAGGGATGGTTGGTTACGTCAGCAAATTTATACCTAACATGGCAGAGTTAACCAAGCCTCTACGGGTCATCCTAAGCAAAGATGTCGCATGGCACTGGCAGGCAGAACAAATAAAATCATTTGAAGCTCTGAAACAACTATTAACAAAGGCCCACATACTAAAGTATGTTAATGTAAAGGAAGACATAGTTTTGCAAGTAGATGCTTCCAAGTCTGGACTGGGGGCAACGTTGTTTCAAGACAAGAGGCCAGTTGCCATGGCATCGAAGGCTTTGGATAAAACCCAATCAAATTATGCTGTAATAGAAAAAGAGTTACTAGCTATTTGTTTTGGTTGTAAAAAATTTCACGAATACATATTTGGAAAACAAATAACTGTTGAAACTGATCACAAGCTGTTGGTAGCTATTATGAATAAACCAATACATACACTCTCTGCCCGCATGCAACGCATGAGAATGCTTTTGCAGAATTATAACATCTCCATCGTCCATATTAAAGGCACCCTAATGTTTTTTGCAGACACATTGTCCAGAGCACACACAAGGGTAACAAGCCCTGATGAGTTGTTCGACGACGATATGACGGTGGCAGCAATCGACATAGACCATGATATTTTAAACAAAATCAGACTGGAAGTAGCAAAGGACAGCACTCTACAGAGAGTTATAGTGTTATAGTGTTAGCTAAGGAGGGGTGGCCCAGGCATGACAAAGGTTTGAATCCAGATGTGAAACCATTCTTTACATACAGGTACGACATCTCAATACAGGACAACATCTTACTCAAAGACAACCTCATTGTTATCCCCAAAGCTTTACAAAAAGACATGTTAAACAGGATACATGAGTCCGATTTGGGAATAGTACGGTGCAAGCAATTGGCGCGAGATACCATTTTTTGGCCGGGATTGAGCAGTCAAATTGAAGATAAGATATCACGCTGTCAAATATGTCAGGGGTTACGAAATAAGCAAGCCGCTCAACCGTTGATTAATCATAAAATAATCAATATACCGTATTACAAAATTGGAGTCGACCTGTTTTATATAGAGAACACAACATATTTGCTCTTGGTAGATTATTACATAAAGTTCCCAGAAGTTGTGAAATTGACAAGTTCAACTAGTCTGTCTATAATAGCTGCTATGAGACAAGTATTTGGAAGATACGGTATACCCAGATATGTGGTTTCAGACAACGGCCCACAATTCAGCAGTGCGGATTATTTAACGTTTGCACATGAATACAAATTTACTCCCCTGTTTTCGAATCCAATGTTTGCACAAAGTAACGGTCAAGTGAAGAGGTACGTACAGACTATTAAACGCATGATAAAAAAGTTGATAGTCGACAATAAAGACATGAACATCGCACTGCTAAATTATAGGAATACCACTTTGCAGGGCATGGATAGTTCTCCAGCTCAATTGTTAATGTCTTGTACACTCAGATCGGAAATTCCCAGGTTAGATAAACAGTTGAGGACAACACCACAACCATCAAAACAAGTCGAAGTACATCACAAACAACAAATACAAAAGAAGTACTACGATTGAAAGGTGGGACCTGAACTTAAAAGTTTAGACACAGGGGACAGGGTACGATATCTCGACCACAGGGGAGAGTGGCAGGTTGGGAAAATTGTAAAAGCAGGTACACCAGGTCGACGTGACTACGTTGTCCTAAACGCACAAAATCATTTGATCAAAAGAAATCGACGGCACATTTTTAAGTCGAATACTGTTGAAGCGAAACTACAAACACCACACACATAATCTCTGGTAGCAGTTCCATATACGACTAGATACGGCCGGCCTATCCGCCCGGTCACGAGGATGGGAACCTAAGAGTCATATGAGTGATATATAATCAGATTATAAGTGTCGTGTGAATCAGATAATATATTGGTAAGTCCATGTAAAATTACATAAATTTGAGCATGTCCATTAATATTAGATATATATGATTGTCATGTTAGCTGAATGTTCACAAGGACTTTCACATTGTTGTATAATCACGCGAGACCATTGAAACAGAATAATTTTAATCTATATCTTTATACATCTATAGTATACCCTGTATTTATAGTAATTTACATGTGATAATGGATAATTTATTAAGCCATTTAGGCAAAATAGTTAAAAGATTGTCTATAATACTCTGTTGCAATACTATTAAGGTAACAAATAAACAAAAAGAATCTGTGATTAAAGATATATTTAAGCATACATTAAGTTACAAGGGAATAGAGTAGTGGCATTTGCATTTGGGACAGTGAGGATATGTGTTATATGTGTCAAGAGGGATAGTGTCATAGGGTAACTGTAGTTAAGTGCTCACACACATCTATATATATATATGTATATCGGTTTTTAGCACGAACATTTAACACAAGCATTTAATAGTTTTCAATTAGGTTAAGTACATGTCGCCTACGTTCAACTATGGTGACCGGTTTACTGTTTAATTGCTTAAAATGATAAAAGGGGAGGTGTTATGTATCTAGGCCAATCCGGCAGGTACGGGGAACCAGCGGCATACGGATTGTAACCAAGGGTTACAGGAATCAAATAAAGGTCAGTTACTAACTGGAACTCACGGTGTCGACTCGTATCTTACACAGCATAGCTACCCGTACCACTTTTGTTTTTCTTTGCTCCAAATTTGTGAAGGAAAGTTAAAGTTACTGTTGTTACCTATGGCAAGTACAGCAGCATTCACATTCCCACCGGTCGGTCCATGGGTCGATCCATTTGACACATTCACATTGGCATTCGCTTAGCGCATACCGCATATATGGAATCTTAGCTGTAGGCTAAAATTCCATATATGTGGTATGCGAATGCGATAAAAAATGGCAAAGCATATAAATAAACAGTAGTGCTTCCATGTCCGAATGCGAATACAAATACGAATACAAATATGAATACAAATGCGAATGCGAATGTGAATGCGAATGTGGAAAATGAATCACGACATGGACCGATCAGTGCAAATGCGAATGTTGCTGTGTTTGCCAGAGAACAAGCAGGAACTTTGACTTTTCTTCACAAATTTGTAGAAAAAAACACGAAAATAGCATCGCATTCCATATTCCCCATGCCACATTCACATTCCACATACCGCATATATGGAATCTTAGCTTTAGGAGAATACGGTGATAGAGATGTGGCGTCTGCACCACATATTAGTTGGTTGTTGTTTTACGTCCTAGCAACATCTAAGGTCATATCAAGAGGGGTACTGACTTGAGACAGTGTGCACTCATGGCGACTTTATAGTGCTGCCCCACTGGGAGACCAGGCCACCAGCACCATGACCTGATATCGCACTCAATGACATTATCCTGACACTGAACCAAGCAGTCCTTGATCTATCCCAATAATGCCAAGCACCTGGCGAGGAAGCGACAACTATCAATTTTTAAGTCATTGGTTTGACTCCACCATGGCTCGAACCCACAAACCCATGGGTTTGGATCCCCCAATCTCCCAAAACAGGAGATGGACGCTCAACTCATTCAGCCATCCCGTCTGATCCCACATATTGGTAGAATAGGCTGATAGTGCTGCGGCATCTGTACCACATATTAGTAGTGTATATGCTGATAGCACTGCGGCATCTGCACCACATATTAGCAGTATATGCTGTTGGTAGTGTTTTGACCTTAAAGATAGTGTTTTGACCGTGGTCACAGTAGTGTTTTGAACCTATCTTGAACCTAGGTTGAAAACACTACTGAAGTGGTTTTGTGGTGTAGTGTTTTGAACTTACTACACCGGCTGAAGGTACCGGCAACTCGGCCAGTCGCCCCGAGTGCCACTTTCTAGGGAGCACCATGTCAGTGTTATATTACAAAATATATACTTGTGAGGGCGTTGAAGGGTTTCACAGGGTGCCAGCAACCCTAGGGTTGGCTATGGTCGTCCGCTGTCGGTACAAATGGGTTCATCTCACGACAAGTTCTCTGCAGTTATGTAATTGCCTGCCGCCTGCTGTCAGTACATACTGAGTGTTCTCACTGGCAGTGGCACTGCTTTATTACATATTGCCCATTGTCATTATGTGTGATACTGCTTCATTACATGTTCTCTGCTGTCACTGTTTCAATAACCCATACATACTGAGGGTTGTCATTCGGTGTGACACTACTTCATTATATGTCTGCTACCAGTATCCATACCATACTGATCACTGTCACTTGGTATAACATTGCTTTATTAGATATCTGCTGTCAATAGGCCCTACATACTGAGAGATATCACTAGATGTGACACTCCGTTATTAGATGTCTGCTGTCAGTCGGCCCTACATACTGAATGTTGTCACCAAGAACAGCATTGATTGATTACAGTATGCTGTCAGTAGGCCCTGATGTTGTAAAGCATCATGCTCTTTGTTCACTGAAAGCCACAAATTGTCAGCCAATGAGATCTGCATCTCCGACAGAAAACACCGGAAACCACCGTCATTCACATCTGGGGGACGGAAGTAGCTAATGTCTGTGAGGAGCCTCTGTCGTTGACACCTCTACAGTCCTTTTCACAAAGTGAAACTTTCATTTTTCTTCCTCACAGGTTTCACTGCCGGGACGAGCATCCGAACATCAGCATCCCATTAACTGAAGAATAGCCACAGCGTCATGCCGTGTCAGCAGAGTCAGAGCCGGGCCGCACTCATCACTCTTGGCTGACTCATGCATTTTTGCTCAAGTGAGAACCACCTCCTCCCCTCACAAATGCATTGTGCATCAATCAGTGGTCACTGACAGACACTCAGACACATTCTACTCACATTTGTAGATTTCACAGCCCTCAACAATACTGTTGTAGCGTTACGCTCTGCTACACATACACAGGAAGTGGACTTCCGTGTGATGTTGGTAGTTCAAAAACTGGCCGAGTCAAACCAGTGACTTACAAAATTGATGTGTATCGCTAACTAGCCTGACACTTGGAATTAATAGGATAGGGCAAGCACGGGTTAGCTCAGTATCAGGATAATGTGACTGAATAGGATATTGGGTCATGGTGCTGGTGGTCTCGTCTCCCAGTGGGGCAGGACTAACAAATGAACAAATAAACAAATTGCCCAAAGGTGTAAAGCCCTGTTCACACGGGCAAAATGTGAGGCGAAGTAGACAAATCGAATCAGGTGAGGCGAATTAGTGGCCCGTTCACACGGGCACTGTGTGATGCGGAAGTGGATATCTGCGCATGAGCAAGTACAGACTAACCAGCGCCATTTTGGGTTCGACGATGCTGGCACCAGAGAGTGTGGGTTCGACCTAGATATGTAATGACTGAATCGTATTGGTTTGGAACGGTCAAAACTTCTGCTGGGCAGTGAAACCCTAAAAATAAATAATGAAAAAAATATCTGTGCATAGATAGCGGTTTCATTAATTAAATTATATAATATGCGCTTTTGATCGACCGGAAAGTCAACAAACTGAGTTGTCGACTGCGCATGCGTGTGAGCTGCTTAATCCGCCTCAGTGCGTCCACACGGGCAAAATTATCCGCATCAGAGGAATCGATTCACGTAGACTACCTCGCTTAGGTGGTTTACAGGATCCGCATCACATGAGTCGAATCAGCCCTAATCCGCATCAGACGCCTGTTCACACGAGAAATGTGAGGCGAACTAGGCAAGTCGCTTTCTACGAATCGATTTACATTGCCCGTGTGAACAGGGCTTAAGCTTACATGTGTAAGCTTACACATGTAAGTTCCATGTTCAAAGCTAGTTTAAAGTACAGGCTCGAGAGCCATATATTGGGGGCCCTCATTGGGGGTTTTTAATTGTTTTTAAGCAAAGGCAGTGACTGCGGATTTCAATCGAACTGGGTTTTAATAGATTCCAAGATGGATGTTGGAGAAGGATTATTGCGAAAACCAAAATGACGATTTAACGGTATATCTATAATAGCAGTAAATGTACGTCACCCGACTGACATGGCCACAGAACCACATGGCCACACACACCCAATTTAACCACACCACCTATATATATATGTAGAATATAATTTATTATATATATATATAAGTAGGCGTAGTTTCCCCCTTCTCTCTTTAATTAATTATTTATTATTAATTTCTTATTTATTCTTCACTGTACATTCACCCCGGGCCACTCTTTTGCCCCGGGACTGCCATTTCATTGCCGCTTGGCTCATTCCCACTTTGATTGCACTCGCAGCACCACTTATTTTTCAAACTGGCCACACAGTCAACATGCTACCTGTGTTGCTGCTTTTCCACCGGTCGTCCGGGACAGCGGATGACTTCAGTATGGGAATACCTGTGTTTCGACGATCTGGGTGTCGACGATTTGCGTGTCGATTCAACTAACAACAGAGATGAACGATCGGCAGGCGGTGACGGTCTCGTAGAAAATTTGATATATTCGACCGTTCAACTATATATTTCATGTGCGTGTCGATTTCATTGTGTATCGAATATCTGAGTTGACTTTTGTGTCTCTGTTATCGACGAAAAGCAAGAACGTTGATGGAAGTAGGGTCGTATCAATCGACAACAGTATAATCGACAAATTTGTGCAAAAAACCTTTCACTTGCCATTATTCGACACAGTCGATTATTCGTTAGTAGTTTCCAGCTCAATATGCTGGCCGTTAAAGCGTAGATATCGACATTATGAAGGAAACTACCTTAATATGACAACGATTTCTTATTTTATTCAACAATTCGGTCGATTATGACTAACTATTCGAAACATGTCACGGTTAAATAGAACTGTGTATGGCGATATACGGACCGTAGTACTGTACAATCGAGACCAGGGTTCCAGCTACAACACACCAGCTGTTTAGGCTGCCATAGCCCAGCAGTAAAGCGCAGATGCACAGGTCGAGATCGGCAAGGACCGCGGATAGTAGCGCGAGATGACGGCCTCTATGACAAATGAACTAACTGAAGTGGAATGCCAGCATTACACTTATACTCCTCTAATATTTTATACATAGTTCTTATTCATATACCTACCAATTATATTTTATACACATACACTGCATCATCATAATCATAAGAATTGAACATATAGGCAGCAGCATAGAACATCACTCCATCGATGATTTTGCTACGGTTCTCATATACAATTGAACTGCCAGTTTAACAGTCGATCTACTTCAAACACCAGTACTGCTTCACTACATAACTTACACAAGTATTTTATTATGCCTAAAGAATTTTGTGATACTTGTGGGGCAGTACACAAAAAAGGAAATAAAACACAGTGCGAGGAAAAGCAGGATACTGCGAGTCCAACAACAAGGTCACGCTCAATCCGCCAGCTACCTGATAGTGAACATAAAATATCGGATGACCAGAACACTGGGGGGGGTTGAACTCATCGCCATGTCGTCTGAGGAGCGACTTAAACTACTGGAGAAGGAAGTAAGGGCTCTTGAAGTTGAGGACGAGCTGGCTGCCTTGGAGGAGCGAAAAAGAAAACTCCTATTAAAGCAAGAGAGACGCCGCCAAGCCAGCACAGGAGCACGACGGGATGTGGGCGAGGCCGTTCGTTCGAGATGCGAGCTCAGGATATGCTTGCGACGACGACGGGGGGGGGCAAACCAGATGACCCGTTACGTGGACGCGACTTTCATCGGAAAACCGGAAGACGGCTTCTGTTCTTATGGGAGGGACGTAAGCCTTCATGATCTACTGTATGCCGACGGAGGACGTCGAGCAGCGCATCGTCCAGCAGGAGTGCCAGTAGACGAGGTAGAAGTAAGTGGAGCCTCAAGAGGTTCACTGTCGGAAAGAGAGATATTGGTAAAGTGAACTGTTTCGAGTTGATAGCTGCCACGGGCCAGTGGGCACTCGGCATAAAGGAGCTGGGCATTAAAGACTTGAGGGCCTTGCTGGAGCACATTGTGTTTCTGGCCCATAGGGCATGCACAAATGAATATCTTGACTCAGCTCACACTGACTATGATCGGTCAATCAGAACACTGGCTGAGGAAATAGGCTTTGCTGCTTTTTGTAGCGCCAACAGGGGCTCGAGTGTGCTATTTTATTCTTCGCTCAATGTAAGATCAAGGAAGTCCGGAACGACAGGCTACGCCACCAGGAAGCCGGGTAGTCACACTAAGAGGCCTTGCTATGCCTGGAATGGCGAGCAGGGCTGTCCACGAGGCGAGGCCGACTGTAGATTCGGCCATGTCTGCTCAAAGTGCAACAGAAAAGGCCACAAGCGTCCAGCATGCAGGGAGTGACGGCGGGTGCACTCTCAGGAGCCCAGCCGGTGGGTAGAGGTCTTTGCAGGTGACCGGGGTTACGGTGTGATGGGATTAAACCGCACCTGTGATGACGATATTGAGAGACGGGTCTTTGGAGGTGACCGGCTCGACAATGGGGATAATAGGGTCTTTGTAGATGACCGTGAGGACTGTGCTGATACAGGGGTCTTTGTAGGTGACCAGATGTACTGTGTGGAGAATAGGACTCCTACAGAGGAACAACTTTATCATGTCGACGAGGGGGTCTTTGCAGTTGACTACATTGCACACAAGAGGGGGGCTGATATGGAGGAGGCCCCACCGCGGGGTGAACACCAGCTGAACAGTTCGGGTGTCGGACCACTAAGCCCCGAGCCTGTGATAGATTCCAACCAATTATATGACAGTCAAGAATTACAAATACCTGAATGCATCCAGGACTGGATGCAAGTGAGAGACTGTGAGGGTTGTCTAGAAGTGACTATCAGTGAATTTGAGGGCTCCTCACCCATCATGTTCTATGTAACAAATGACTGTGATAGGGGTGTTTGTTCTTGTGTATACCGCCTTGAGGGTGTTGTTTGTCAATTGAAGCCGTGTCGGTTTTTCGCTGAACTGTTTTTCAGGGGCGGCATTGATCCGGAAGGCTATTATATATTACGAGGCATAGTCTTCGGTTTTCAGGTGATAAATACTGAATTTGACAACAGCTATGAAAACAACAATAGTAAACGCTTGTTGGCATGGGAGCGGGACCTTATCGAAGCGAAATTGGCTGTTGAATTAGACCAGGGTGTCATTTCTTGTGTTGACTACAAACCACAATGTGTCCACTCCATGTTTGTCGTCCCAATGGAGAGTGGGGGGGGGTCGGCTGGTTATCGACTGTAGTAAGCCCCGTGATAGGTCGGTCAACTCGGCCACTAGTGAGGTCGCCAATACTTTTAAATACCTAAGTGTCGATAATGTAATCAACAATCTTGAGCAGGCTGACTACCTATCGTCTATTGACATAAAGGATGCCTACAGGGCCGTCCAGATAAACCCTAGGGACCGCATAAGTCAGGGTCTGAAGTGGAAATTTAGGGACGATGACAGTGTTAGATATATGGTCGACAATCGCCTATCAATGGACCTTGCCTCAAGCCCCTTTATATTTACAAAAATATCTAATTTTATTGTAAGATGTGCAAAGAGGGAAGGCATAAAACGGGTCATTAATTACCTCGATGACTTTTGTATTATCGGCGATTCATGGGATCACAATGCTATTGATCAATCAAAACTAATTGCAATAATACGTAGGTTGGGTTTCTCACTAAGCTTTCGAAAGTTGCTCTCCCCTACTCAGAAAATGCGTTTTCTTGGGATCGACATTGAGACTATAAAATTAGAATTAACTCTCCCCGCTGATAAGCTCATTAAATTATACCGAGTTTTGGCTCAATTCCGGGGTCGGAGCAGAGCAAAACGGAAGGATCTTGAGAGACTGGAGGGGTTACTTGCACATTGTGCCAAGGTGATCCGTGGAGCCTGTACCTTCTGCCGTGGGATCTATGATCTCATTGCTTCCATCAGGGAGCCTTATCACTACACCAGGTTGGGTCTGGGCTTCCGCCAGGACATTGAATGGTGGGAACGCTTTGCCGCACATTTTAACGGGAAGGCTGCCATGCTAGGAAAATTTACGCGGGTCTGCTCAGTTTATAGCGATGCCTCAGGCTGGGGTATGGGCACCACCCATGGGGGGGATTGGTTAGTCGGCTGTTATAAGGGAGATGATGATATAGCGCTTTGTGACTATGCAGGGCACCATCACGTCTCACCCGAGGAGGGGTTGGACTCTGCTGATATTAACGTCAAAGAAATGGCGGCCGCATTTGAGGCAGCCACACGCTGGGCGCATGGTTGTGGGGGGGCCCCGATAGTGTTCATGACTGACAGCGCTGTGGTCCAGGCTACACTTGTCATGGGGGTGATGACAATGGGAAATATTGTGCCTAGAGCAGGACTCGAACCCACATCTCTTTGCATTCCGGGCCAGTGTGCTAACCATTACACCACCTAGGCTCCCTGATATCAACACACTCCCCATGCCTACCTGTCTATGTGGTTACTTGCCTGAGAGGTCAGTGCAGACCACTACACTCGTCCCCCTGGAATTGTAAGTCTTGTAATGCTTACAATTACATACATACAGGCAATGCACTAACACATCATACACAGGGTAGGTTCAACAACCATACAGCGCAAAGCTTGTACAGGATCCTGATCACGCAACCAGTGTCATGGGGGTGATGAAAATGGGAAATATTGTGCCTAGAGCGGGACTCGAACCCACATCTCTTTGCATTCCGGGCAATTGTGCTAACCATTACACCACCTAGGCTCCCTGATATCAACACACTCCCCACGCCTACCTGTCTATGTGGTTACTTGCCTGAGAGGTCAGTGCAGACCACTACACACTGAACACGGGCCACTCACGGGAGATCATGGGTTATCTCCGAAAGCTTTTCTGGATGGCAATTGAAAGAAATTTTATATTCATTTCTTCCTATATTCATACTTCTAGAAATATCACTTGTGATGCATTGAGCAGGCTGGGGGATGTTGGAAGTGCTGCTAGGATAGCTGCTGTTGATAAAGCATGGCTCATGTGTTGTAGAGAGATTTTTGAGGCCCCCTTTTCTTTTCATTCCAGGGTGGGAAGCGCTGGCAAGGGAGCAGCAGCTATATGAGAGCCGGTTTTATTCCGCCAATTCCTGGTCTTCAAGGACGGTTTAGATTAAGCGTTATTTGACCTTTGTCAATCAGTTCGGGGAGAACAGGGCTTCTTTCCCCTGCACCTCGAAGTGTGTTGCTCTTTATGCGACCTGGCTTGCCAGGGATCTATCTTATAGATCTATATTGAACTATTTGTCAGGTCTGAACTTTTACTTAAAACAGAATGGTTGCCAAACTATCCTCTATGCCGATTACTATGTATCTGCAACTTTGAAGGGCATAAGACGTGAGAAGGGTGATGCACCAAAGGCTGTGCCCCCCCCTCTTACCACATATGTTGGTTCAAATTTGTGGGGGTTTGACCCTGAACTCTGGCCATACCTCCTGGCGCGCTGCGATGTTGCTGTCCTTCCACGCATTACTCAGGAAGAGCCAGGTCACAGACTCAGAGGCCTCCCTTAGACGTTCGGATTTTACATTTTTTGATTGGGGTATGTTGATTCGGGTGAGGCACTCTAAGACTATCCAATTTACTGAGCGTGTGCTACAGATACCAGTCGCCAAATGCGTTAACCGGGTACTTTGTGCGGTATTTTGGACCAAACAACATTTTGAGGATATACCTGCTGCTCAGGAGGAAATAGCGTTCAGGCTTCCGGCAGAGTCTGGCTCAAACCCCATGTCCTATCGTTATCAATCTATATTGAGACTTTTTGCCAGTAGGGCGGGTCTGGCTGAGTGCCACTTTACCTCTCACTCCCTGCGCCAGGGCGGCGCGACTTATCTTGCTATGTGTGGGGCTACGATCGAGGAGATAAAGCTGAGAGGGGACTGGGCCAGTGAGACGGTATATGCTTACTTAAAGACGCCACTGCAGGTGCGCATCGTTAATGACCTGAGGGTGGCCTCCTCCCTGGCCCAGTCGAAGCTTGAGTAGTTTTGGGTGGGGGCCTTCGGCCTGTTTGGCTGTTATTTTGCCCGGCCAAGGGACCTTCAAGCAAAAATAAAAGAAGGTTCCCCACCACTACTCATTGTTCGCTCTCTCTTTCCTTTTCCGTAGCCTAAAACTTATGTAGAATATAATTTATTATATATATATAAGTAGGCGGAGTTTCCCCCTTCTCTCTTTAATTAATTATTTATTATTAATTTCTTATTTATTCTTCACTGTACATTCACCCTGGGCCACTCTTTTGCCCCGGGACTGCCATTTCATTGCCGCTTGGCTCATTCCCGCTTTGATTGCACTCGCAGCACCACTTATTTTTAGCTTTAGGTAGGGCTGTTATTTTGCCCGGCCAAGGGACCTTCAAGCAAAAATAAAAGAAGGTTCCCCACCACTACTCATTGTTCGCTCTCTCTTTCCTTTACCGTAGCCTAAAACTTATATACAGTATAACCCCGTTAAACCAAACTTGAAGGGACGCTAGAAATTTGTTTGGATTAACCGATCATTGGTTTAACCGAGCTTTGGCTTCGACTTTGACTTGGTTTTGGCAAAAATGCGGGTCCATTATGAATGTAATATGTACAATGTATGTGGACACTTTGATTATTGTTTTTTTATGTATATACAGTATAACCCCATTAAACCAAGCTTGATTAACCCAAACGATCGGTTAATCCAAGCGTTTTTCGAAGCCCGGCAAAATACTACCATTTATCATATCACAAAGTCGGTGGGGTTTCAGATGACCTAATAACCAAATGAAAGTTTGGTTAAACCATACCAGAAGTGCCCTGGGGTCCGAAAAATTTGTTTGGTTTAACCGATAGTTTGGATTAACCGACTTTGGTTTAACCAACTTTTTTTTATTGATAAATGGTAGTATTTTGCTGGGCCGTCGAAAAACGTTTGGATTAACCGATCGTTTGGTTTAACGGGGTTGTACCGTAATATATATATATATATATATATATATATAATATATGGCGATGGTGGACAACAATACACGATAACACGGTTTGGCCTTATATGGGCATGTCCTAATTTCGCGAGAACGAGGCCACTTCCGGTTATAGGTAAACAAAAGACTGATAGCCTTGAGTTTGCCAGAACGCACAGTGCAAAGCATTAGTTTTATTCAAAATTAATAGAAATCCAGAACCCTAACCTTATAAATTTAATATAATCTATTCGTTGAATATGTTTTCTATATGTGTACCAAGCGATTTGTTTCTAGATGGTGTGGTTTTAGAGATATTTCACTTTTTCTGTATGAAGATTGCTCTCGACCATCGGCAATGCATTGAGTTTGCCGTACGCGCAGTGCAAATCGTCAGATTTATTCAAATTTAATAGAAATCCAGAACCCTAACCTTATAAATTTAATATAATCTATTCGTTGAATATGTTTTCTATATGTGTACCAAGCGATTTGTTTATAGGTGGTGTGGTTTTAGAGATATTTCACTTTTTCTGTATGAAGATTGCTCACGACCATCGGCAATGCATTGAGTTTGCCGGTACGCGCAGTGCAAAAAGTCAGTTTTATTCAAAATTAATAGAAATCCAGAACCCTAACCTCATTAATTTAATATAATCTTTTTTTTAAACATGTTTTCTATGTGTATTCCAATCAGCTTGTTTCTAGCTGGTGTGGTTTTAGAGATATTTAACTTTTTCTGTATGAAGATTGCTAACTGGCTACACTGCCATTGACAATCAATACCACGTGCGTTTGTGTACCTGCAAACAGGAATTAGGTCAAGATGGCCGCCAAACCGTGCTATGGTGTATTCGGGAAATGAAAAGTGCCGTGTTGGCCACATCCGGCACACTTCGGTGGGCCACCCCCATTCGCAGAGAGGGGTGGCAGGTGGCCACCGGGCGCTACCAATTGTTATCAATGGTTTGTTTGTTGGACTTTTTTTTACGTCCTATGAACATCTATGGTCATATCTGGACAGGTACCGACTTGTGACAGTGCACACTCATGGCGACTTTATAATGCTTCCCCCACAGGGAGAAGCCGCCGCCTGTATCATGAATCAATATCCCACTCAGTCACACTATCCTGATACTGAGCTAACCACTCCTTCCCCTATCCTAGTAATTCCAAACTCCAGACTAAGTACCGGCAAGTATCAATTTACTACTTTGTAAGTCGTTGGTTTGACTGGGGACCTTCCACATCGGAGGTCTATGCTCTACCAATTGGACCAAAGCATCCCGATGCTAAGTACGATAATCGGGATCTCATAGATATAAAAATCGCCGTTGTATATCATATGCATATTATACATATATATACATAGTATAGTTATTCAAATCTTACCTGGGTACAGATGATGGATAACTCTTGTTTTCCCGAGGTACAAGCCTTGGATAGTCGTGGGCTAGGGAGAAGGAAGCCAGATCCGGGTACAGCAATCTTCACCTAATTATTCAGGATCAAAATGAGCTTAATGATTGGAACTCATAATGTTTTCGTTTTGGCACAAGCAAACGTAATATTCGTGGCAGGGTGTGGTGGGCGGGCCCTAGCCCACAACTATCCGAGGCTTGTACCTCATGGAGAACCTTGTGTTTACCAATTGTTTCTCCATCAATCCTTGGTAGGATAACTGATAGTGCACATCGAGCTGCATTGATGGCACCATACCCTAGTCTATCATCTTCCATCATTCGTAAGAATCGGGCTACTTGGGCGATGGATGGTTCCATTGGCTTAACTTTGTGTATTAAACAATAAATGCCCCATTTCTTTAAGTAACTGGAATATAATTTGACTGTTCCTGGTCTCCATGCATGGGAAATTAACCTGTTCTGGGTGATTTTATCTAGTCCAAATTTTTGTAAATATTTATTCAAAAAAAGAATGCCAATAGGGGCGTTGTGGATACATCCCCTAGGTTTGTTACTTGGCCTTGGTGTTGTAAGTTCAGTGTCTTTCGCTCCCCATTCTACTGCTGCTCGCCAGGGTTGAGTGTTCCACTCTCTGGCACTATAAGCACTGCATGTGCTTTGTCCAGCCTGATCTTCCTGGCTACTCTGCTGATTAGGCTGAATGGAGAAAGCATCAACTTGCCAGGCATCTGGTTCTGGATGACAAGTTACATATTTATTTATTTTCTTGTTTCTACGTGAGGCAAACATATCTACTTCTGGGGTTCCCCACTTTTGCCAAATTTTGTCAAAAAGGTTATCATTCAATGACCATTGTAAATGATCATGGAAATGGTGACTCTTAGTGTCTGCTATTGTATTCTGGCTACCTGGAATATGTGCTACTGTAAGCCAAACTTGTTGTTTTTGAGCCCAATTCCAAATTTGTTTCGCTAGTTTATTGCATGGCTTGGACTTTGTGCCAACCATGTTTTGAATATATGCCATAGCAGTAGTATTATCAGTTAAGACTTGTACATTGAATTTAGGCACTCGGACTAAACTCCTTAAACCTAAATAAATGGCCCGCAATTCTAGGACATTTATGTGATCGTCTATTTCGTCATCTAGCCAACGGCCCCCTGTAGTGAGATAATCCCTATGGGCACCCCAACCTTCTAGAGAGGCATCGGTTGTGACTACAGTGTTAGGCTCACCCATCCTAATTGGATTGTGTGAGTGATGAATGTGATCTAGCCATCATTGAATATCGTCATGCCCGTCTTTAGAGATGGTCATAAGACCCTCAAAATTAACTTTAGTTTTGGCTAATGCATAATTTTGGTCTATCTCAAGGGACTTGATATGAGCCTGACCATATAAAATGGCTGGTGCGTAAGCTACCATAATTCCAATAAGCACTGGGTCTTTTTAATTTTAATAAGTTGAAAGTTGTGGTTTTGAACTTATCTATTTTATCAGGTGTTAATGAGATCGTCATTTATTCAGTATCAATAAAGAAACCTAAGCATTTTAAATGTTTTGTAGGGATTAATACTGATTTAGTATCATGTATGTAAAACCCTACACGCCTCAATGCATGACATAAATCATTTATGGCTCATTGCTCACGGGCACAACTGACTCAGAGGCATGAGTGGGTTAATCAAGGCTTTTATTCGGGTGCTGCCCGCCCGGCGGCATGTACATTGACTGTGTATCATCGGGCAAGAAGCGAACGAGCGAAGGCCCCGATATATTGGGAAAATGAAATGTGATGAGGGCATATGAGTCATGTGATCGATTTAACAAACGAGTAATCAATTACGTTAAAGTACAATAGCAATAGTTAATGATAAAAATGAGATAACAGTAGAGGGTAAATTATCCGAAATGTGACATTTAAGTAGGTGTGATCTGTCAACTGCGCGGGTGTCAGTCACTCATTAGATGGTATTCTTTATTTTTTAGTTTAAATGCTTGATTGGTTTTTGGTTTTGTTGATTGTTGTGGGCACAATCAACTCCAGGTGTGGGTGGGTAGGTAAAGTTGGAGGTGGGAAGTGGTCAGTGCCGGGGTTTGGAGAAGACTGACCAGCTTCGGTGGCTCCGGAAGACCCCAGGATAGTGCCTGGCCATGATGGCTGGCAGGAGTTGTTATATAGGCTGGAGGGGGGAAGATGGCTTCCCCCCCTCTCCCCCCCCCCTCATCACTCACTCCTCCCCCCCCCCCCCCCCCCCCCCCCCACCCCCCCCCCCCCCCCCACCACAGTAGTGGCAGGGGGGGAGGGCTTCGGCCTTGAGCCTGCCATGTCCAGCAATGACACCGAATGAGCGACCTCGCTCATTCAAGACCATTGCTCACGGACACAGCTGACTCAGAGGCATGAGTGGGTTAATCAAGGCTTTTATTCGGGCGCTGCCCGCCCGGCGGCATGTACATTGACTGTGTATCATCGGGCAAGAAGCGAACGAGCGAAGGCCCCGATATATTGGGAAAATGAAATGTGATGAGGGCATATGAGTCATGTGAACGATTTAACAAACGAGTAATCAATTACGTTAAAGTACAATAGCAATAGTTAATGATAAAAATATGAGATAACAGTAGAGGGTAAATTATCAGAAATGTGACATTTAAGTAGGTGTGATCTGTCAACTGCGCGGGTGTCAGTCGCTCATTAGATGGTATTCTTTATTTTTTAGTTTAAATGCTTGATTGGTTTTTGGTTTTGTTGATTTTCTGAGGAATTAATTGGTTTATATTTGATTGTTTGTTGATTGAGCTATGGCTAATCAATGGCCAAGCCATGGTGTTTGTCGTTTGTCTATTTTTTGGTGGCCTGTATGAGGGCGTGATTGACTTTCTGTGAGTCGGTTGTGATGATATATTGTTTGTGGGCGTTAGATGCCCAACCACCGAATCGCTGGACCTCCAGCTCGGTGCTCCCCGAGGCGAATGCCACTGTTGCTGCTGCCTTTCGTATGGCATGGAGGGTGTGCGGTTGCTGGACCCCCCCCCCCCCGTCCTGTTGGGCCATCTTCCATTGTCTGGCAATGTAGGGGATGGCCATTGTTGCCCCGTCCTCGGGGAAGACTAGGAGGGGTTGGTGTTTATGGGTGGTAGGCGATTCTTGTATCATCTTTGTGTAGGCGGCTACTGGGCAGAATCGGGGGTCTTTCGACGGGGCCATCCATCTGTCGCGGGATTGGTGGGTCGCCTGCATATTCTTCGCCCATTTCTGGTGGATTAGCAGGCGGCCCCCCTTGATTGTTGCGTCTGCCCGGGTGGTGTGTCTGGTGTGATCGAAGGTCGCTGCGGATCGCGGGGCGACCTCCGACTGCCTGGCTCCCGTGAAGAACATTATTAGGATCGCCGTTGCGACTACCTGCCCCTCCCTGGTGTGGTTGAGCCGTCGCACTGCCGCCTTTATAACATGTATGGGCGCGTCCTTTGCTGGGTGAGGCGTGTGTGACTTCGATCTTCTTAGTGCATCGAGGGTGAGCCTGACCGTTATGTGGTCGAGGGGTTCCGTTGGGGCCTCTTGTATGCGGAAGTGCATCCGTATGTGTGATGCAGAGTTGGCGACCGATGATGGGCACTGTCGGGCCGCTAGCTCCTCTAGCCAGCAGCATACCTCCATGGGTGTGGGGGCGAGGGGGGGCCACTCCATACTTGTGGCAATGTCGGGTGTAGGCTGCTACCGTGCTGTTGTAGTTCGCCCAGGTGCCTGGCGCCCTCGCTTCTGTCTGCCGGACCTCCGCCGCCCGGGTGAGCTTCGTGTATGATGGATCTGCGGGAGAGAATGGGTTGGAGTTGTTCGTAGGCATGGACAGATGGTGTAATCGGAGAGATGCCCTTCTCTACGCATATGCATGCTGCGGTATCGCGGTGCACCTGGTTGATGTGGGACCTGCTGAGCGCATCGGCCAGGACATTATCTACCCCGGCTATATGTTGATATGTTATGCAGATATTGTGTACGGCCTGGAACATCCATGCCGCCCTTGCTATTTGAAGGAGGCGGGGGTTGTGTCCCCGCCCTGTCGATAGGACCTGCACTGCTGCCATGTTGTCACATTCGATAGCGATGTGGCTGCCATTGTCGCTGGGCCGTACCAACGTATGTAATGCTACCAGGACGTTAGCCGCCTCTAGCTGCGTGATGCTGTCCTGGGCATGGGCTTGGTGTTCGTCGAGCTGCGCCGAGTAAGCGTGTGTTTTGTCCGCCCCCCCCCCCCTATGCCCTCCATACATGCGTCTATGACGATGTGCCGGCTGGGACTGTTTGGAGGGATGATGGAGGTGCCATTCCATTGGTGCGTGAACTCCGGGAACCATGCCATGTCGTGCCTCATCTCTTCAGTGATGACCGTGCGGGTAGTGGTCTTATCCCGGAGTGCTTGTAGTAGGCGGCCGACGAAGAGCCTGGCTGGTGGGACGCACTTTGAGAGGTGGAGCAGTTTTCCGAGCATGGACTGTAGCTGTTTCTTGCTGATGTTGTGCTTGTCAGCTATGGTTTTGACGAGCTTGATGGTGGTGTTGATCTTTTCCCTCGGGATTGTGAGGGTCATGGCTGGGGTATTTATGCCGATCCCCAGCCATGTGACTGCTGGGGCTGGTGGCTGTGTTTTTTCGATGGCCTCCAGGAGGCCCAGCTGCCTAAATACCTGCCGTGCCATGTCGAAGTGAGCGTCGCACATGGCCTTGTCTGGTGCTACGACGATCAGGTCATCCAAGTACATCATGGCTTTGATCCCTTTGTTGCGTAGTATGTATACCACCGCCTCGGCCACCCGTTATATGTGGCAGCTGGATCCGCCTGCACCGAACGGTACGGAGATGTCGAGGTAGTAGTTTTGTTCCCAGCATGACCCGAGGAGAGGCCAGTCGAGGGGGCAGGACCTGAAGTTCTTATAGGCCCTGCTTATGTCCATCGTGAACATGTAGCTACCTCGACCGGCCTCCCTGAGTTCCCTGGTGAAGCCATCGACAGTGGGGAGGCAGTGCTCGCGTGTATGGCCGAGGGCGGTATTCTTGATGATGTAGGCTTTACTGGAACCTTTGCTGAGGAAGGACATGTCTGCGATAATGGGGCGCTTTTTCGGGTCCGCTTTCTCTCATGTCATTAGGGGTGAGGCATGGAACCATTGGCGGAAGGGGGGCTTATGATATGGGCCGTATAAGGCGCCGCAGCTGACCTCCTTGTCGATGTACTCCTTTACCGCGGTAGGGTGCTGGCATGCGCTAGGGTGGTTTCGTGCCTGTCCGGCATCGGACTCCGGTCCCATGTATCCCAGTGGAAATCCATACTTGATAAAGTCTATGAGTTGGAGGTGGGAAGTGGTCAGTGCGGGCGTTTGGAGAAGACTGACCAGCTTCGGTGGCTCCGGAAGACCCCAGGATAGTGCCTGGCCATGATGGCTGGCAGGAGTTGTTATATAGGCTGGAGGGGGGAAGATGGCTTCCCCCACTCCCCCCCCCCCCCATCATCACTCACTCCCCCCCCCCCCACCACCACCACCACCACCACCACAGTAGTGGCAGTGGGGGAGGGCTTCGGCCTTGAGCCTGCCATGTCCAGCAATGACACCGAATGAGTGAGCTCGCTCATTCAAGACTTTTGACAATCGTGTTCCGTTGGGAACATTGCATGGCCTTTCTTGGCCATTTCTGAAAATATGGGTTTTAACTATTTAGTAAATAATCTTGGTGTGCAAGCTAACCCATTTGGCAAACAAGTAAACTGGTAGAGTTGTCCTTGCCATATAAACCTGAGGAATTTTCTGTGGACTTGATAAATTGGAATAGTGTAGTATGCATCTTTTAAGTCAACACTAGCGAGCCAAGAACTAGGTGTTACTAGGTCTCGAGCTATTTCTAGGTAAAACATTTTGAAATGTTTATATTGGGCCAATTTATTAAGTGTGGTTAAATCTAAGATCATTCTTACATCACAGTTAGGGTTGGGTCTGGAAAATATATTTGAAATATATTCTCCATCGGTATGTTGGACTGGTTCAATAATACCTTTAGCACAGAATTTATGAACTTCTTGATTCAAAGCTTATTGTTCGTCTAAGGATAGGCGATAGGGAAAAGGTATATTGTTTTGAATGGCGATTTCTATAAAAGGAATCGTGACCGCTTGTACAATATCCAGTATGGTCTGGTTATGTGTAATATCCTGCCAAGCACTCAAATGGTTAGATATATTGCCTGTGTGAAAAGTGCTTACAGAAGTCTGCGTTGCTACTTCTATTTGTTGTTGGCTGGCCTGGGGAACGGCTTCTGGGAGGGTGTTTCCCTCCTGAGGGGGCGGTTGTTGTTGTTCCAGCCATACTGGTTCCGCTGTCCCCGTCCCCTCGCCTGATAGGCGAAGTTCCCACTGCCGAACCGGCTGCCCCCTTGTCCGGTTCGCTGGCTGTGAAAATCCGAGCAGACTTTCTTATATTTTGAGGCGTTGTTATCCTTCTTGCCATCTAGATGTTTTGACTGTTTCACCGCGGTTTCGACCTGTTTGAACAGGTATTGTAGCTGGCCACCAAACATTTTGGTGTTATCCAAGGGCTTGCCTTTAATCGGCTTCAGTGCCAGGAATAGAGTGTATTCCTTGCCGTCATTGTCTACCAACTTCTTGGATCTGGCGACCTCTTTGCCCACGTCAGTGGTGACCGATTTGAAAACTTTTTCAAATCTACGGTACGACAGGAAGTTGCTGGTCGCTGTCAGCGCAGCAATTCCTGCGTCCATGTCTGCACACATTATGGAGAATTTATTGTCCGTCATCATGCGGTTCGCGATGGGCGTGACCGCTGCCAGGACCCCTTTGTGCACAGTGTGCAAACACGCCTCAAACTTCTTGCGGTCGTCACTCATTGTGACGTCCGCATGCTTCTCCTTGATGGTGGCCTCCGGGATTCCTTTGATCCCCGTATACCGCTCGGCGAGTTTCGTGATGATCTCCCCGGACTTGAAAGTGTGGAAGTGGCCTTTGATGTTTTTACGCATCAGGGTGCAGGTGTTTATCTTCTTGCGCTTTTCCACGCGTATCTTCTTCATCACCTTGCCAGTGATTTGGACATATTTCCCAATATGTTCAGTGTCCAACTCCGAATCAGTTGTCGTGGAGTCGGCCGACGAATCGGAAGAAGAAGACTTACTCATCTTTTTCTTAGACTTGGACTTCTTCTTAGACCGCTTAACTTTCCGGACCTTATTCCTAGCTTTATAGTACTCGTCTCCCTCAGAAGAGTCCTTCTTGGCGCGCTTCTGTTTCTTGGGATGGAAATCCACCTCCGAGTCGGTCGTCTGTTGAGGGTCAGACGCATCCTCCCATTCCGACTGGTTGGATGGAGAGGCATGAGATTTAGCCGAGGCCTTACTTGTGGGACTCGGGAGCAGCTGTTGTAGCTGCTCACGGATGAGCCGCACAACATGGTCATCCGCATTGGACAGCCCTGCCTCAGGCGAGCGGTCACGTGACGGAGCGGCCTCCAGTCCATGGGTCGCGTCCCCCTCGCTCAACGTGTGTGGTACACCTTTGGTACCATGCTTCGCGGCCATCTCGAGTAATCTGTGTAACAACCAAAAGGTTTATTAGTACATACTCGAGGAGCAACTGAACACCAGGAACAGTGCTTAACGTGCTCTATAGCACTAATGGGTATTAAAACCGTATTTACACCAGTTTTAATCCAGGCGTGATAAGCTAATGGTATGTCGAAAGTGCAATGGCTGGGCGAACCAATACCGAAACCAATCAAGGGGTAGGGACCAGTATACTGTTCCCTCCCACACTCTCTGTAACACACACTTCTTCCTCCTGTGACTACTACGCCAACAAGTTGAAGAAAATGCTATGAAACTCGGAGGTACGCCTTAACCTTGGGAAATCTATTAATATTCCCGAATCTATCTAAACAATTTGACTCCAGCCAAACATCTCTCCGTTCGGCAACGGGCGGCAAAAACAAAATGGAGGTGCCTCCAAAAAATCTACGGCACCAGATAAAAGCACAAAATCATGACTAACTAAGTTAACATGAGAAATTACAACTTCAAAAGTTGATAAGTGTGTGCTATATGTATTCGTAATCCTCCGTGTAAGTTCTTGATCGTGTACTTACTCTTAATTTCTCGTATTACTTGGTAAAAACTGCTGAGCTGCTTGTAACGTCCTCCGGTTATGAGCAGTATATGCTACTTGCTGTACCCGGATGTTGCTTCCTTCTCCCTCTACCACGAGTAGCCAGAGGATTAGTACAGAGGTAAAATATATGTATACACACACACAATAGACGAGTTTGTAATTCCAGCCGCGTGGTGCATTGTGGGATGTTGGGTAGCAACACAAACCCGCGCAAAGCACACGGCACATGTTGAAGCAGTGAGTGTAGCTATGGAATCTGTTAGTTTCAGCTCGTTTCAGCTCCCGTTTGAAACATAGAATATTAACTAACAAATATATATAATAAATTAAGATTTTAATCTTTTATCTAGCATTGCATTTACATCAACCATCGTGTCTCATCCCATCTGCATTTAAATATAGCCAAATCCGTTCTCTCAGACTAGTGTTAGAACTATACTCAGACTGTAGCCAGAGTCAGTTTTACTTATTTCATTCATGTTTTTATTTATATCCTATGGTTAATAACATTTGTAGAGCTAGGAAATGGGTAGGGTTAATCAGACATTGGTTATATATTTCTTTGAAACAATTTTCTGATGACACATTTTACATTTTAATATTTCGAACAAGAATTTAAAATGGTATTGTGAACATCAGCCTGTAAAGTGACTGATTGTTTTGTGGGGAATTGTATCTTTCTTAGCTGAAAATGCTTAACTATGGCTGTCTTAAATATATCCACTATATTATTATATTGCATGCATGCAACCATGTTTGTGCCAAATTGTTCAGCATTTCAATTTTTTTAAATCTAAGTTTTGCACTGCGCGTATATCGGGAAACTCAATGGCCGGGCGCATTTGTTTTGCTGTCGACGCCGTTTTCAGCGCAGGCGCAGTCGACTTACGAACTCGTCTATTAGATAGACCTGCAGAGTGCTTCTCTTAAAACTGTCTCCCATATCAGTACTCATGCCGTTTGCTGCCACACATTGTCGACTGGATGCACTTCGAGGAACTCGGCGGCAGACGACATTTTTCGTGTCCGTAGACTAACTTTCTGCTGAGATAAAAATGGACCGCTCGAAAATGGAATTTACATCGCGATATTTGAGTAAATTTATAAAAAGAAACCAACAAGATAAAACCGAACGATATTTAGTCAGCTCTGATGTTGAAAAGTGAAGTTGGTGGAGAACAAGCGGGATGGGGTGGGTGTGGATGTGGATGTGGGTGTGGGTGTGTGCATATATACTGCCGTTAATATACCAGAATGAGCCAATGGAACTCTATGACCCTCCGACCCTGAGAATGCGGTTCAACAGTTTCCAATCGTGATTCACCAACTATTTGCACTAACAGATCGGCAAGAATAATATGAGGTGGTCCGCCAAATAAATAATTTACGAAGTATTAACCCGCTCTTGTAATACAATAAAACACCCACACCAATCTGGGACTTCAGTGGCACTGGTAGGCATCCACGTTCTATTTGTACAAACAAAACATGGCACAGAAAACAATGTCCACTTCAGTACTTCATATTGGTGTTATTGTCTATGTGACCGGGGGTGGTAAATGAGTGACGAATTGTTACAACTGCGTTCCCAATGCACTCTAAGGTCACAGCGGACGTTCCACCTGATCGCGTCACGTGCCAAGCGGTGCCAAGCGGTGTCGTCTGCTTGAGGGGTCGGATCGATTGAAAATGGCGGGAAGCCGAAAATTGGGCTGTTTTAACCCTGGGGTTCTTGATACGCTGGTTATTATAGTTTGCGGTCGGATAATGTACTTCCGGTTGTCTGTTTATGCACATGAGTAGTAGCAACTGATTCACGCTTAAGCCCAGTTGTGCAGGGATGGTAGCATTGGCGAAGGGAGGGGGAGAAGCAGGGGGTAGCCCCCCCCCCCCCCTTTCCCATCATCGCAAGTCACTATTATTGATCCAATGAGATGTAGATGTTGTCAGGCAGACACATGCAAACACTGGCGATCCTCAGTCCGGGTTCACTCAGTACAGTAGAACCTGTATTCAATGGACAACTCTGCACCCAGTCCGATGTTGTCCTCACATAGTAGGTGTCCTGTCATCGGAGCGAAAAACAAATTATACCTGCATACTCCGATAAAAACATCACATTTTCAAAGCGAAAGCAACTATTTAGATTTGAGCCTTCATATCTAACTTAAATCCTGATGCCCGTATTTAGCATTCATTGTCACCTAGAAAAGAATGCAGAGTCGATCCAATATAATTTGTTATTGCTGTAGCCTATGGATTCAGAGTTTTGGCTTGCTTGCCAAAATTGATTTTACATTCAGGATGCTGTGTTGTCAGGTAGGTGTGTTGTGTTCTGCTGGACTGTCGCTATCAATAGTATCATTCATGAGCAGCGTCATAACCATAACTAACCTGTAACTGGGACCAAGCAAGGTTATCTGCAGCATTCTGATGGGGTTTACTAAAATACTTGAAAGGCAGTCAAGTAATATTACCAAACTTCATAATCCGGTCGCAAGTCGGTATTAACTTTTAAAGGAACTCACTTGTCGCTAAGCCGTAACACTGTAATACCTGACTAACTATTTGAGACTTGTTTTTAGCTGGGGGTCCCAATCCCTCCAATAAGTGCACCAATATAGAAATTTGATGTGTAAGATCAAAGCTACATAATTGTTTTGGTTTCTAAGATTCGATGATTTCATTGGATTATGCAGCTTTACTAAAAAGTGATTGCTAAAGAAAAAATCAAATAAAAAGTATAAGTTTTTGAGATATGTTGAAGAATTACTCAGTGTCCAGATATTCATTTCAAATTACCAAATAGTGTGAGCTGACCTTTTGCTTGCAAATAGACGACTTTCAGATATCGCTACGCACAACCAGCATTAATCTCTCATTGGCAGTTTGATCAGATGACACGGCTGAAAGAAAATGACTGGCAAATGAAATGAACACGCCGGTTCCTAAATGTTATGTAAATAGAGCACTAGGCATCGGGTTTTCCGACGGACGCGTAGATTCAGGAGCTAAAGGGGCTGTCACATTAGGACGTTTCGCCCCAACGCGGGTCGACGGGTGACGACGTGTTGCAATTTTGGGCGAAACGTCGGTACATGTCCGGTCCGTTACCGGTACGTTACCGGGGCGTTTCCGGCGCGTCGGTACATAGCAACGTGTCAATTGACAGGTCGGAGCACGTCGGCGCGCGTCGGTCCGGGGCGAAAGTTTTGTGCTTGCACAAAACTTTCGGCGCGGACCGACGCGCGCCGACGCGTTGGAGGGGGCGTTACGGACATGTTAGCAACACGTCAAACCCGTTGGGGGCACGCCGGCGGAACGCTGGCAGGATGTTGATCAACGTCGGTTAACGTTGGCATTTTTTTCGCCAAACTGCGACCATTCCGTCGGCGCGTCTGAAACGTCCCGCCAGCGGGTTCCCAGCGTGCGATCATCGTGTTATCGTCTCGTTGTCGGCGCTCTGCCAGCGTTTCTCAGCGCGTTGGACGTGTTGCCGGCATGCCTGGACGCGTTGGCGGTGGGTCTGGATGTGCTGCCGGCGCCGACAGCGCGCCGACAACACGCTGACAACATGCTGGGAACCCGTCCAGTTTTCTCCCAAAACGCCGAAAAGTTGGACGTCTCTTGACGGGTTGCAAATATTTTGTGCGTTGCCAGCACGCCGGCAGAAACGTTGTAATGTGACAGGGGTGTAACATTTGAAGCAGCCGACCTCTGTCTTGAGGACAGCGTTTCTTGTTTTTGTCTTTTCCCGCCATTCAGGTTTGCGCGGTCTTTTCCGCGCATGCGCTGTTTTTACCGGAAGTGAGCAGAGACAACACCGACGGTGGACAAGGCAGCCTGCCACCGCCATGTCAATGCATGACTTGTTATCGCACCCGGTGTGAATTATTTCCACTCACCCACCCGCCGACCCGCCCTTCACCGTTCTGCTGCTTGCCAACATGGAGGAACAAGGCAGCTAAAAAAAGAGGAGGAAAAAAGCAAGACATTCTTGACATGGAAATGTAGTGGCGTGATTTTATTTGAAATAGTGGTGGTGGTGTGTTGCTCTGTTAAATGGGAGTAGCTATAGGCCTTACTTAAACACAACCACACCTACCTGAGCCTATATATATATATTCATGTCGTGGGGGTGATGGAAATTGTAAATATTGTACTCAGAGCAGGATTGGAATCCACAACTCTTGCATTCTGGAGTTGGGTGCTAACCATTACACCACATAGGTTCCCTGATGTCATCACTATCTCCACGCCCATCTGTCTATGTGACTCCTTGCCCAATAGTTCAGTACAGGCTACTATATACACACATATATAAATATATATATATCAATTTTACCTCGGTATACAGCCTCAGGCTAGGGAGAGAGAAGCACATCCGGTCCAGCAATTAGCATATCGAAACCATGGTTCTATCAACCCGCTTTGATACGGGTAGAGATGTTGGTACGGTCACATCTCCTGTGGAGATTCTCTCGGACCCTAATAGAGGGTGTTGTTGGGGATGATCCTGGGTTTCTTTTATAGATTCCCCTTTTGAATAAGGCGTTCCTCCGAGTTTCGTAGCATTTTCTCCAACTTGCTGGCGCAGAATGCCGCAGGAGGGAGAAGTGTACGCGACAGAGAGGTGGGAGGTCCTAGAGGCCTACCCCTCGTATGGTTTGTTTCGATACCAAAAAACCTACGAAATACACTTAGCTTATCACGCCTGTACTGAGAACGGTGTAAATACGTTACTCAATACCACAATGTTCCTCAACCCAGTATTCCTGGCATCACTTCGGTATTCAGTTGAGATGATTCCAGTTTAATAAGTAATCTTTTTTGGTTACAGAGTACCGATGGCTACGAAGCGAAACAAACCGCCGGCCGCTGCTGCAGAAGGGCGCGTGCCGACCGGCTATGACTCATCGCCAGGGGTGACGGCTCCCCCGTCTCCACAGCCGGGGGGGCTGAGGTCGGTTCGGACCGAGACAGTGATGACGGTCCGATTTACCCGGGAGACCTAAAAGCCCAGATAAACCAGCTCGTTGAGCAGACGCTGAGAGAACTTCAGCCCAGCACCCGTATCGACACAAGTCAACAGCTCTCAGTCCTAGATTCGGATTGGGAGGACCTGTCGGAGCTGGAGGAGACTGACTCGGCTCTAGAGATCGTTGGGCTGTCGAAGCCTAAGAAGCGAAAGAGAGCGGTGAGCTCATCAGGTGACGAGTTTACAAAAGCATCCAAAAGGGAAGAAAACTAAGAAGCCCAAGAAGAAGAGTAAGAAGAAGAAGAAGAAACACTCTTCTTCCGACTCTTCATCGGACTCTTCAACTACAGAGTCCGACTCGGAGACCGAGAGAGCTGGTCTCTGTGCAAAAATCAGAGGGAACGTCCGTAAGCGCTGCCGCCAAGAAAAGGCGAAAAAGATAAAAACCACCACGATGATGCGCGAAACAATTAAAGGCCACTTTAATACGTTTAAGGGGATCAAAGGAATCCCAGACACAGTGGTCAAGGAGATGGATTCGGGGGTTCATCTCAGTGAGGAGAAGAAACGCTTTGAAAGCGTCCTGTTCACCATACACAAAGCTGTCCTAGGGGCACTGACTTCCGTAACTCCAGTGGCGAACAGAGTGCAGACTGAGAATAAGTTCTCATCGCTGGCGAGGGTGATGGATAAGAGCATCGCCTTGCTCACGGCTGCAAGTAACTTCCTAAGTTACCGGAGGTACGAAAATGTGTATAAGGCTGTCACCACATCGGCTGGGAAGGAGGTGGCAAGATCCAAGAAGGTGACAGACAATGATGGGAAGGAGTACACCCTCTTCCTGGCGCCTAAACCCATTAAAGGCAAGCCCCTTGATAAGTCGAAGATGTTCGGTGGCCAACTTCCGTATCTGTTCAAGGAAGTGGAGGCTGAGGCCAAAAGTGGCAAGAACATGGAAACGGCCCGGAAGTTTGACAACACCTCCAGATTCCGCTGTCCTCGAGGGGATTTTCGGGTGCGCCGAGGCACCAGAGCTGGGAGGTCAGGCCACTCATATGGCTATCTAGTAAGAGGCAGAGGACGGGGAGACCGTCAGGGCTGGAACGACGGGAACCGCCCGTTCCGCAAGGAGTTTGCGCCCAAGCACCTCTTCCCACGTCCAGGAAACAAATAAACACTGCTACACAAACAACACCAGTGGTAGCAGAGATGGTGGCAGAAGAGACACAAACTGACGTAAGAGAATTCAATGCAGGCAATATTTCTAATTGTTTTTCGGAATGGGTCCAAATTACTAAAGATAAGGACATTTTAGAAATAGGAACAGGAGTTAAAATCCTGTTTACGGAATTACCAGTTCAAAACCGAATTCCCTTTCCGTATAAATTTGATGCATTAGAGAAACAAGCCTTAAGTAATCAAGTTTTGCTTTTTGAATCTAAAGGTATTATAGAAAAAGTCGGTCACACGCCAGGGGAATTTATTTCTAATATTTATTCCAGACCTAAACCTAATGGTGACATTAGAATGATTCTTGATTTAACTAAATTAAATGAATTAGTAGAATATCGCCATTTTAAGATGTTTTCGTAAGAAACTGTCAGGGATTTGGTTACACCTACTGCATGGATGGCCAGCATAGATTTATAGGACGCGTATTATACGGTCCCTATTTGTACAGAACACCGAAAGGTTCTCAGATTTATTTGGCGGGATGAACTTTTCCAGTTTACATGTATGCCAAATGGTTTAGCTTGCGCCCCGCGCCTTTTTACTAAATTATTAAAGCCAGTATTTTCAGCCATGGCTAGGAAAGGACACACTATGTTTCCTTACATAGATGATTCCTTTATTGTCGCACAGTCATTTAATGACTAAAAATGCTGTCAGAGATTTATGCCATTTCCTGACCAGATTGGGTTTCTACATTCATGAAAAGAAGTCGGTTTTCTTACACCGACGACCAAACTTAAATGTTTGGGTTTCATTGTGAACACGCATACAATGACGGTTTCACTTCCGAAACAGAAACTTGAGAAATTTCTAGATACTGCAACCCACCTGGTCAAGTTAACTAGGCCAAAGATAAGGCAGGTCGCCGTGTTGGTCGGTATAATGATATCATATGCCCCGGCTATTTTATACGGCAAGGCACACATTAAATCTCTAGAAATAGATAAGAATTTAGCTTTGGCTCGCACAAAAGGAAATTTAGAACGAAAGATGTTTATTTCTGAAGAAGGCATGAATGATATTAACTGGTGGTTTGAAAACATTCATAGCTCTCCCAATCCCATTAGAATGGGTGAACCCAACACGGTAGTAACCACCGACGCTTCACTAGAAGGTTGGGGGGCACATCATAATGATGTGTCAACAGGAGGGAGATGGTTACAAAATGAAATTTTGGACCATATTAATGTTTTGGAATTGAGAGCCATTTATTTAGGACTAGCAAGTGTCGTAAAGGTGCCACGAAAACATGTTAGAATACTAACTGACAATACAACTGCAATGGCATATGTAAAGAACATGGGAGGGACAAAGTCCAAACCATGTAATGATTTAGCAAAGATGATTTGGGATTGGTCGCAGCTAAACCAGGTTTGGCTAACAGTGGCACACATTCCAGGTATTCAAAATATGCTAGCTGACCGAAAGAGCAGACATTTCCATGATCATTTAGAATGGGCCCTTAATCCGAACATTTTTGACAACATTTGTCAAAAATGGGGCCGACCTGAGGTCGACTTATTTGCATCCCGTAATAATTTTAAAATTGACAAATATGTGTCATGGCATCCAGAACCAAACGCGTGACAGATAGATGCATTTTCTCTGATCTGGGGAAATAAATTTTACTATATTTTCCCCCCATTTAGCATGATCAGCCAAGTGGCCAGAAAGATCAAGATGGACAAAGCGCACGCAATATTAATCGTTCCCGACTGGGACACACAACCTTGGCTACCGGGCATAGTGGCGACAGCCACAGATTGCCTGCGATTCCAAAGATCCCCAGGAAATCTGACACACCAAGGCCCACTGAAACAATGCAGGGATGTGTCAACGACACCTTTGCTGGCATTCCTTTTCTAAATAACTATTTGAAACAATTTGGTCTGGACAAAATTACACAGCAAAGAATAGTTTCACATGCATGGCGGAAAGGCACAGTTAAAATGTATACGACTTATTTACGAAAGTGGGGCGTTCATTGCTTCGCTAAGAAAGTTAAGCCTATGAGCCCGACCATTTCCCAGGTCGCGAGGTTCTTACGTATGTTAAAAGATGAAGGTTTAGATTTGGAGCCATTAATGCTGCTAGGTGTGCTTTGTCGGTTATCCTTCCAAGGATAAATGGCCAGACTATAGGGAAACATCAGGTTATTCACTGGGTTCTCAGGTCGATTTATGAAAGAAATCCACCCAAACCAAAGTATGGTCGGTTTTGGGATGTGTCGGTGGTATTCAAATTGTTTAAACAATGGCCATATAACAAACATTTAGATATTAGAAAATTAGGATTTAAAGTAGCGATGCTCCTCTTACTAGTAACAGGACACCGAGGACAAACTATTGTTGCATTATCACTGGATGGCCTTGAAATAGATAACAAAGAGGCCATGTTTGACTTGACACAATTGTTAAAGTCAAACAGATTAGGAGATCCCCTGTCTACAGTTAATGTAACAAGTTTTACAGAGGATCCAAAACTATGTGTAGTTTCAGCCATAAGGGCGTATATATCCAAGACGAAGGACTTCAAGGCAGCTTTTGGTGAGCTTTATTAGGCCACACAAGGGCATTTCGCGAGACATGCTTGCACGATGGACAATTACAGTATTAAAGTTGGCAGGCGTCGATACAGACAAATACGCGTCTCATTCGACGCGAGGTGCTATGGTGTCAAAGCCACGTCTGCTAGGAATTTCCGTTAAACGGATCCTAGCCCATGCAGGATGGAAAACTGCACGATCGTTTGCAAGACATTATAACAAACGGTTGGAAAAGTCGAGCGGTGTTGCCCGATGGTTACTGAAAGACTAGACTACAGAGGTGAGAATACACTTTAGTTTCTCCAAAAATCTTATCGATTACTGATTTACAAGGTGATGTAACATGTCATTGAATAGTTAACAATACGAGACAGGATAAAATGATGTTACGTAAGCATCTCCCTAGCCTGAGGCTAGCCTGAGGCTGTATACCAAGGTAAAATAGATTAGTTAGACGAATCTTACCTGGGTATAGATGATGGATCAATCAATCAATAGTTCCGTCCTCTAGTCGAGGGTTGGATGCAATGGTTCTCCACTTGTCCCGATGGTGTGCTGTTCTGATAGACTGTGAATAATTCAACCCTGTCCACTGTGAAATATTTGTAAACCATGATGTTCTTGGTCTCCCTCTCCCTCTGCTGCCATTCACCTTCCCTTCCAACAATGTACGGTATATTGAACTCTGACGAATGATGTGGCCAAAATAAATAAGTTTCTTTGTCTGTATAGTGGCAAACAAGCTTTTCTTATTTTTAATTTTTCTGAGAACTTCTTTGTTGGTGATCTTCTTTGTCCATGATATTTTCATCATCCTTCGATAAGTCCACATCTCAAATGCTGCTAAACGTTTGTACATTTTCTTAGAGATTGTCCATGTCTCTGCCCCATACATTAGAGTAGACCACACATAACACTGAAGAATACGCTTCCTTGTTTGTATTAATATCTTACTTGATGTTAACACTCTATACATTTTGGAGAATGTTGTTCGGGCTATTGTTATCCTTCTTTTAATTTCTTCCTCACATCTCCCATCATTTGTAATCTTTTGTCCGAGATATATGAATTCGGATACTTGTTCTATGTTTGTGCCATCTATGGTTATATTGACATTTGGTTTATCTGTCTTTTTACTTATAACCATTGTTTTGGTCTTCCTGGCATTCATCTTCATGTTGAATAGTATTCCAGCTTTATTGATTCTATTCACTATATCTTGTAGGTTTTTCTCACTGTCTGCTAGTATTACACTGTCATCGGCATATCTAAGATTGTTGACGTTCATGCCACCTATTGTCACTCCCTTGCAATCTTCAATGTGTCTGAAAATCATCTCTGTGTACAGGTTAAATAGACATGGTGACAATACACACCCCTGTCGAACTCCTCGTTTAATCATAACTTCATCCGATAGGCCCTGCTCCATTTTTATAAATGCATGTTGTGTCCAGTATAAGTTCACAATTAGTTTAATGTCTTTGCCATTGACACCAATATCTTGTAAACATTTGATTAACAGTTCATGATTGACTCGGTCGAAGGCCTTCTCATAGTCAATAAAGCAGGCATAAACATCCTGGTTCACTTCACAATAACGTTCACAAATCATTCTCATATTGAAAATCCCTTCACGTGTACCTCTTCCAGATATAAACCCACTTTGTACGTTACTGATTTGTTCTTCAATTTTCTGTCTGTTTCTCAGTAAAATTATTTTCAGGATCATCTTCAACATATGACTCATCAGGCTTAGTGTTCTGTACTCAGTACACAATGTTGGTTTTAGCTTCTTTGGGAGTCGTACAAATATGGATTCATTCATATTCAATGGTATAAATCCAGTCTCATAGATGTCATTTACTAGCTTATGAATGATTTGAATCCCCACTTCATCTAGTCCTTATATCATTTCTGATGTTATCTGGTCACGTCCAGGAGCCTTTCCTGACTTTAGATCATTGATAGCCTTCTCAACCTCTGATACTAATATAATATTCCCATCTTCTTTCTCAATTGTGGGTGGGTTCCCTCTGTCATCATTGTATAATTTGTTTACATATTCTTCCCATCTGGACTTTATTTCAACTTCTTCAAAGAGCATTTTGCCGTCTTTGTTCTTGCTACATTTACTGTTTCTCTGTCTGTATCCTTGACCTGTTATCTGTTTCCCTTTCTTCTGCATCTCTCTTGAACGATGTTGAGACTCAAGTTGTTCCACTACTTCACACTTCTTATTCCACCATTCATCTTTAGCTTTTTTGCATTCATCTTCTATTTCATTCTTCAGGTGTTTCTATTTAAGTGGATCAGTGGTTTTCACTTTCTTCCTTTCTGCCATCTTTTCTAGTATGATTTGCGTCATCCATGATTGCTCTGTCTCTCATTTTTTATTTGGTAACACCTCCTCTGCTGACTTGACCATGCTTTCTCTGAGAGCTTCCCATTCCATTTCAATGTTGCTATACTCTCTCTGAGGGTCTTCATTCATCAGTACACTGAATTTGTTATGAACAGAGACATTATACTTAGTTCTGTATTTTGCATCTTTTAACATGTTCATATCCATTTGAATGTTGTTTTTAATTTTGTTCTGCTGTTTCAATTTCACTACCATACTGATTACTACTGGATTATGATCCGAACATATGTCAGCACCTGGATATGTCCTTGCCTGTTTGATACAATTTCGATATCGTTGGTTGACAAGAATGTAATCGATCTGGTTCCGACATACATCACCAGGGCTCTTCCATGTATATAGTCTTCTCTTTGGATGTTCAAATAAGGTGTTAGCAATTACTAGTTTTGATGTCAAACAGAAATTTATCAAGTATTCACCACGATCATTTCTCTCACCTAAGCCAAATCTTCCTGTTACTGGATATTCATGTTGTTCTCCAACTTTCGCATTCCAATCGCCCATAACAATTGTTATTTCTCCAGACTTGGTGTATTCCATTACCTTTTTGATGCTGTCGTAGAACTCGTTGACTTCATCATCGTGATCTGAGGTTGGTGCATAAACTTGCAGAGTGTTTATATTGAATGGTTTTCCCCTCAGCTTCATCATAATAATTCTGTCAGATACTGTGGCCCTGCAGACCCACCTCACACAACACCCCCCCCCGCCCTCACACCTAACACCGCACCCTAAAATGGGATCAACTAAGTACTGCCCCCTACAATTATTTATCAAATAACCCTACAATGGGATCAACAAAGTACTGCCCCCTACAATCATTTATCAAATAACCCAAAAATGGGGTAAGGAAAACACGGCCTCCTACAATTATTTCTGAAGGAACCATGAAATGGGATGTTCAAAAACCTGTCTCCCTGCAATCATCTTTAGAATGCCCCTAAAATGGGCTGAAGAAAACACTGCCCACTACAATTATTTCTCAACTCAGTCTAAAATAGAGTGAACTAAAACACTTGTCTCCCTGCAATCATCTTTAGAATGCCCCTAAAATAGGATGAACAAAACACTGCCCCTACAATCATTTCTTGAATATCCGTTAAATGAAGTGTCTGCCCCTTCATTGAATATGATCTCCTTTGTTGCTGATATGACGTGAAACCATCACTCATTCATCCTCAAACAAAGCTCCACCGTGAATAGTTCTTGGATTCTGTTGATTTTGAGAATTGACACCTGTAACGCTTACTATCAGCGACCACTCAGTCATACTATAAAAGGGACGGGTCTCCGCGGCTGAGTGGTTGCTACTAGCTACTGTTCTTACTGTATCTGTCCACCATGTGGACTTTTCGCTGTCCAAGCTGTGCTCGGCCCGGCCCCATAGCACATCAACAACAACTTCACCAAGTTGTACTCTTGTGTTTGTGCTCACCTACATATTTTTCTACCTCACCTACGATTCAAATGTTTTTTATTATTGATTTTGAGTCGAAATTGCAGATATTGGAATCCACAGACTTCTTTTTTTTAATATCGCCATCAATGTTTTCGGTACACACGGTTGACCTGGTCAACTCCGGAGCTGCTCGCCCCCCTATGTTATCAACAATAAACAACAAAGTAAGAATATGGATTCCTCTTCATCTGATTCTTTTCCAGCCTGCCATACGATTCAATTAGCTTTGAACAATAATAAAAAAGACGATAGAAGTGGTCATCGCACATTGATGTGCAGATAATTGGATGTCGTATCCTCTGCCTTTTTGAGCCCCATAGGGCCGCACTCATCTTAACAAAAAAAAAGGCTCACCTAAGTACTATTATGTATCCTTATCTGTCATTGTAAGATTGTCCTGTTCGGTTCAATGCAAATACAATATAAAAACAACTCAGAAAGAGTTGGGGGGCCACACCATTGCGGTTCTGTTTTATTCTCCGAACAATATTGCCGACCACTGTCTTTGTTTACATCTGCCAATATACTCTAGGTGGCGCCAGTCGTCGCCTCCCCACCCCATTTGGTAGCTAACCCTAACCCTAACCCACTAGGAGACGCCACTGTAGCACTGTAGCACCATAGTCCGGCTTAGCACTACATCTTTTTTTTTTACAGAAGTTTTTATTATTGGGGGTTGTTTATGCTGCCTATCACCCTATAGCTCGGATGATACTTGGGTTTGGCTTCTGTTCTGATAGTAGATATGCATTGTTTTGCTCTGATGTTCATTGGTGGATTAGCATAACGTCTGTATAGCGTAGTGTCGTGTTGTGTCAACGCTGGGGATTTTATCGACAAATTGTCTGACCACACCTAATGCCAATCAACCACCAACAATCAACAGTCAGCCAACAGACAACAAGACAACAACAACCAATGTATATGCTCGGGCTTTTTTTCGACAAATTGCCTAATCCCACCTAATGGTGATAACACGTCTATTCAGACTTATCTATGATAAAACAACAACCAACCAAACAACACACCATCAACCAACAACAAATCCATAACCAATACAACAACCAATGCAACAACACAACCAACAACCAACCAACCAACAACCAACCAAACAACAACCACAACAACCACAACCAATCCACAACCGACAACCAACAACCACAACCAACCAAACAACCAACAAACAACCACAACAACCACAACAACCAACAAACAGCAAACAACAACCAAACAACGAACCATCAACCAACAGCACGTTCATAACCATTACAACAACCGATGCAACAACCAGTCCACAACCAACAACATTGAATCAACAACCAACAACCAAAACAATAACGAACCAAACAACGAACCAACAACAACTGACCAACCAAACAATGAACCATCAACCAACAGAAAATCCATAAACAACCCAACAACCAATGCAACAACCAATTCCTAACCAACAACCTACAATGAACAACCAACCAACAACAACCAACCGAACAACAACAATTCCATAATCAACCAACCAACAATCAAACCAAAACCACAACCAATCCAATCCACAACCAACAACTAACAACCCATCAACCAACAACCAACAACCACAACCAACAAACAACCACAACCAACCAATCCCACCAACTAATCCACCAACCAACTAACCTACTAACCAGCCAGCCAACTCGATTACTAGATAGAAAAATATCACTATTCTTATTACCAACAACCACCAACCAACCAACAACAACCAACCGAACAACAACAATTCCATAATCAACCAACAACCAACAACCAGCCAACAACCAACAACCTCATATCATTAAAGGCTGATATATATCTTTTCCCGCGATCTCATAAAGTTGCATAATCCAATGATCTTCTGTTTCTGCTTCTGCTTCTGTTTCTGCAATACACTATTTCAAATAAATATATTACGGTGATTGTCATAATCTACTTTACTTTAGTTTAAAGTAAATTATTTGAACGGGGTAGCTTTGGAGATATTTGAAGCGAAAACATGCCAAATCAATTTTGGCGTGCAAACCTAAATGCTGAACGTAGGGTTTATTTAGTCGTTTTCAAGAGCAGAGCAATGAAATTTTGATGGAGTGCAACCATATCTAACAGGAATGAAAGTGGTCTCGTTGGGGGAAAAACAGAAATTGATGGTGAGATGGCTTATAATAAATACAGTCACAAGAATGACAGCCGAGAGTGCTCTTCAAGCAGAGACCATAATAATTGGTCATAGGCATAGTGCAACGGCTATGCTTGGAGAGTACTGTATGAAACTGACTTCTGGGAATCCCTTTTGATTCCCTGACAGGGCTAACTAAGCCTATGAAAGGATTTCCACGTTTTCATGGAAATGCACCACTTGCATCTACTACTCGAACTGACCGACCACATCAATTCCCTGACAGTACTAAGCCTACCAAAGGCTTTCCGTTGTTTTTTTGTTGGCGAAAATCCACCACAACAATCAATCCACAACCAACATCCAACCAACCAACAACCAACCAACAACAACCAAACGAACAACAACAATTCCACAATAAATCAACAGCCAACCAACAACCACAACCAACAAACAACCACAACCAACAACCAACAACCAATCCACCAACCAATCCACCAATGCACCAACTAACCTACCGACTCGATTAATAGATAGAAACATATCACTATTCTTATGAAGGCCGCGATCATTGTTTGGTGAGACCAGTAAATTAACCAGTTAAATAACCAACGCGTCGTAGTTTGTGTCACATTATTCATTTGTGCGTAGGGCAATTTGATTCTAAATCAATAGAAATATGTGACTATTTCACTTTATATTATGTCACTCTAGTGTCAGTGTCACATCCAAGCCAGCCGCTGAATAGGGGTAGGAAATAAATGAATCATTTAAATGTTGTATGTCGAAGCGCCTAATTAAACTTTGGAATTGACAGAGTTGCTCAAAATTTCTAGAGAGAAAATCGAAATGAAAGTATATTTTAGCATATTGCATCAGCCCAGCCCAGCTCGCCAGTCCCCGACCCCCCCCCCCCCCACACCCACCACCCCTCGAATTGAATGCGCTGGTGCAAGGCTTGCCCGGTGTGGCAATTTCCGCCGTCCGCCAGTACGCCGAGGTACGGCTACACTCAAATGCATTTTCCATGGACTTGAGCATTCTCCCTACCGAAAAAGTGAAATATCTCTAAAACCTCAGCATCTAGAAACAAATCGCTTGGTACACATACAGAAGACATCCGTACCGCGAAAATTATTGGATGGCGGAAACTGTGACACCGGGCTTTTGGCCGGTTGGTCGTTACGCCATAATCTTTTAGTGTTAATTTAGGTCACCCCAGCAGGAAAGCTGATTGGTCGATTTGAATTGAAGTGGTCGTGGTTTAACAGAGGACTGATATATATTGTGGGCACTATAGGTTGTACACTTTAGTGCTGCCTCTGTCGCCATCGCAATCACAATGCGTCGTATTAACAAAATTGGTTGGAGATCCAATCCCCGACCAAACCAGATAGTGCGCCATACAGAGATTGCTAATGGGATTGAAACCAGTTACTATCGTCGTGAACCTATTCGTACTAGGGGAACACTTGCAGAGAGAATCGCTCAAGCCCAAGCTCAAGCCCATACTCAAGCTCAAGCTCAAGACCGAATTCTAGCTCCACTTGAGGCTCCAGCTCCAGCTCCACCTGAACCGGAACCTGAAGCGGAACCTGCACCTGAACCTGCACCTGCACCTCCACCTCCACCTCCATCTCCACCTCAATCTCCACCTCCACCTCCATCTCCACCTCCATCTCCACCTCCACCTGCAGCTGAACGTGAAGCTGAACCCGCATGTCGACCGCAAGTCCAACCGATTGATGAAGGTATTTACTTTTATACATGCATGTTATGTTTCGAAATTGTCATTGGTATGTCTAGCTATGTGTGAATACCGCCGATCGCCGCGAATCGGTTCGGCAACGATGATAATGCTCGCTTTGCAGTAGGTGTTACCTTTCAGGTCGCCAAAAGGAGGGTTTTCTAGCTACAATTTAACTCTTGGTTGCATGACATAGATTGATATACCACATATTTATCTACATCCTCATTTTTTAATTGTTTCAATTGGACCAGTATCAGTTTCAAAAGTTGATGGTTGAATTTCAAGTTTTGCTTTTCTCCATCAAATCTTCATAAAATCACTCAAAGTTGATTAAAATGTCATATCAAACTATGCACATATTGTTACTTTATTAGTTCTCTACATGTTGTGAAATTTTAAGGATGTTTGATAGATTGCCAAGAGAGTTATTTAATCCGCAGCACTTGCTTACGTAAATTTTTTTCAAAATTAATAGAAATGCACAACCCTAACCTTATAAATATAATATAATATTCATTGAATATGTTTTGTATATGTGTACATGTGTACCATGTGCTTTGTCTCTAAGTGGTGTGGTTTGAGAGATATTTCACTTTTTCTGTATGAAGATTGCCCACGGCCATTGACAATGCATTGAGTTTCCCGGTAAGCGCAGTACAAAACGTTTATTTTATTCAAAATTAATAGAAATGCACAACCCTAACCTTATGAATGTAATATAATCTATTCGTTGAATATGTTTTCTATATGTGTACCAAGTGGTTTGTCTCTAGGTGGTGTGGTTTTAGAGATATTTAACTTTTTCTGTATGAAGATTGGCCAAGGCCATTGACAATGCATTGAGTTTGCCGGTACGCGCAGTGCAAAACGTTTATTTTATTCAAAATTAATAGAAATGCACAACCCTAACCATATAAATATAATATAATCTATTCATTGAATATCTTTTGTATATGTGTACCAAGTGCTTTGTCTCTAAGTGGTGTGGTTTGAGAGATATTTCACTTTTTCTGTATGAAGATTGCCCACGGCCATTGACAATGCATTGTTTTGTAGATGTGTACCAAGCGGTTTGTTTCTAAGTGGTGTGGTTTTAGAGATATTTAATCTTTTCTCTATGAAGACTGCTCATAGCCATTGAGTTTGCAGTGTGTCAGTGTGTCGTCCTGCAGCCAAAAGGCGTGCGCACTGACCTAAATACCTATGCTGACGTCACATGAAATTGGTCAATTGGTATGAAACTATGAAACTCCAATCATATCAATGTCAGTAATATGTGCATTTACTTTGATTGTAACCGGTGGAATCGATAGAGGTGGTAGGCTTCTACTTAAACTGAAAATTGTATTTAGAATTCTCGATTATTCAACGTATATGTTTTGGTCGGTAACTCAATTCCCGCTTGGGGCCCTGCGGTATACGTGTCTCCACTACGCTAAACTGTTTGACCTGGTAGCTATATCATCAGTATATGTCTATATTCAGAAGTGCTTTGTAACCAAACTGTTGTAGCTGATATCCCGCCATTTTCATCGCGCACAATAACGCCGAATCGAATTATGTTAAAGTTGCACAGTCCGATGGTCTTGATTTTGTGACATTTTTTTGCGATAAGTATATTCAATATTATAATCTACCTTAATTCAGTTTGAAGTAACTTTTAATTGAAATGGCTACTGTAAAGATGTATCGACACACTGGATTCTGTAAGGTAACTGACTTTATTGGTTCTCGACTTCGATCATGTCACGTCCTGTTATTGGGGGGGCGTTCGGATACTTACATATCTTACATCTTCCCCTTTTATCACCAAGCAATATTTGTTCATGTAGTATTTCTTACACCCTATCGTCACAACACTTAAATCAAACATGTGATATGTCTCGCGTGCAATGTTATACTATAAATGTGATATTTAATCGGATGTCTGTCTAACAGTATTGCTTACTTAGTCTCTATGCTTACTTAATACGATGTTTTATGCTAGATTACACGTCCGTTCCGATGAACATTTATGCGTGAGTGCTGCTCAGATCGTCTATTCTTAACTGTCTCCTATTGTCTACGTTCTTTGTATGACCTATTGGCGCTGTGTGACGTCATCCTATGTCTGTGTGCGTCGTTGCCTTTTCTTATACATTTCATAACGCGACCCTTCCTTGTTTGACCCACTCTACGTAGTGCTACGTTGTATTCATGTTAAAACGTGTCGGAGGCTTACTAATTCTACCATATCTCGTAGTGTAAGGTGAGTTATTTGTGGGTGTTAGACTCCTCTTTGTTATTTTCTCATCTACATTTGTTTGTGGACATTTGAAAATAAATTAAGGAGAAACAGGAAATTTACCTTTGTTATTACGAATTGTGTAATCCCTCTTTCTAATGCCACCCGTCTCTGCGATGTGACCCAGCTCCCACTCATTATTATAATTTTTGTATCTAATTCGGTCTCCTACTTGTAAAAATGAATGTTCCTTGCCTGCGTGTCTGTCAAAATTTCTTTTTTGGATAAGTTGCCTATGCTGTAATTGTCTTGACATTGATGGTTCTATTGTAGCTTTTAGGCGATTATTCAATATTGGTAACCTAGATCTCAAACGTCTTGACATCAGCATCTGGCGATGCGTTTATACCTTCTAATGAGGTGTTCCTGTAGTTGAGCATGGCTATGTTAACATCAGTTTCATCCTTATGACATTTTTTTATCATGTTCTTGAAGGTCTGGACAGAACGTTCAGCCTGTCCATTACTTTGCGGATACATGGGATTAGTAAAGATTGGCTCAAACCCATAATACACAGCAAAGTCATGAAATTCCCTGCTAGAAAATTGGGGACCATTGTCCGATACTACATATCGTGGAATGCAATGTCTACTAAATATTTGCTTCATAACATTAATAACAGCCTTACTTGTAGTTTCTAACAATTCGACAACTTCGGGGAATTTTTAGTAATAATCGACAATTACTATGTAATCCTTATCCCCAACATGAAACGAGTGTTATTTAGTGCTTTGGATGCCATAGCCACTGGTAATTTATTCTGAAACAAGGTGGCACCCAATCCAAATTTGGATGCGTCTACTTGCAGAACAATGTGTTCTCTGCTATTGAAGAATCTCAACACTGGTGCGGTAGTCAATAGATACTTCAAATTTTTTAAAGCTAAGGCTTGGTCCTCTTCCCAGTGCCAAGCTATGTCCTTTTTTAATACTTGTCTTAACGGCTTTGTTATATGCGCCATGTTGGGGATAAATTTGTGTACATAACCCATCATTCCTAAGAACCGTTGTAATGCGGGTTTGTCTGACGGGCTGGGCATGTCGACAATTGCTTGTATTCTGTCAGCATTGGGTTGTATACCTTCGGATGTTATAACATGTCCTACATAATTGACATTTGTCCTACATATCTTCGACTTTTTCGGGTTCAGTTTCAGGTTTACTTGAATAGCTCGCTTCAGAACAGCTTCTAATCTTGAGTTATGCTCATCAATTGTTGACCCCTGTACCAATATATCATCTGTGATGACATGTACCCCTGGCAGATCCATTAGAATGAGATTCATTTCTTGTATGAATATATCTCCGGCTGTTTTGATGCCGAACGGAAGTCTCGTAAACCTGAATCTGCCCCACGGGGTGTTGAACGTGCATAATCTCGAACTTTCATTGTCGAGTTCGATTTGCCAGTATCCGCTATTTGCGTCAAGCACTGAAAAATAGTTGGCACCGTGCAACGTCGCTACCACCTCTTCGACAGTTTTAACGGGGTAGGGACCTCGTAGGATAGCAGTATTTAACCGTGTAGGATCTAGGCATATTCGTAATTTTCCTGGTTTCCTGACTATTGTTACAGAACTCACCCAAGGGGTAGGCTCGTCTTGTTTTATGATAACCCCTAGGTCTAACATCCTTTTTAGTTCCATTTTGACATCGTCCACAATTGCTAATTGCACTCGACGTGGAGGGTCGATTACAGGGCATATGTTCTTATCAATGTAAATCTTAGCATTAACTTTGATGAGGCCTAATCCCTGAAAAACCTTTGAGTATTGCCTTACCAGTTGATTTGCGATCTCATCACCCTCTACGGCGCCCAAGACATCTAGCCGCGCCAATAAGCCTAATTGGACACACGATTGTTTTCCTAGAATCGCGCACCCGGCGTCCGTAACTTGAAATTTGATGCAGTGGCCCTCGACATTAAGGGACACCTCCCCATGCCGGCGAATCCTATGCCCACCATATGTCACTAAATGACATAATGATGGAACCATACATGCTTTACTTATTTTATTGTACATTCTTAGCGGTAAAATATTGGCTTCTGATCCAGTATCCAATTTAAAGCGGATATCTAGGCCACCGACACGAAATACAGTGTACCACAAATCATTGTTCTCATTGTCACTAGTACACAATGTGCCTACAAACAAGTCCCCATTCACATCATCATTGTGACTGTCTCTTTCCTGATGAGCGATGATGTCACATCAATCTCGTATACGGTTGCATTCCTACCTGTGTCTTGCTGCAACCGGCACATCTTCACGAAATGTCCAATTTTTCGACATCCTAGACATTCTTTGTCCCTGTTGCATGTGTATATCCGCATTGACTACACTTGTTACCCGCTCATCGACTCGCTTGTTGTTGTTGATATCGACCAGCTGATCGCCGTAACCAAGGAGACGTCCCTGCTGCCGGCCGTTGTCTGTTCGTATATCCTGTATGTACCGCATCGACTTGGTGTACGTCCCTCTGTTTTACTTGGGCGGATTTGATTTCGCTTAATCGACATAGTTGTATGCATTCTTCTAACTTGAGATCCGGCAACTGTAACAACTTGTTTCTTAATATATCATCCGTGACACCGCACACAATTCTGTCACATAGCAACGAAGATTCCAATTGTTCATAACAGCAATATTGCACACGGTGTTTAAGTTCCCTTATAAACGAATCCATACTTTGTTCTGCCTGATTAAACGAGTTGAACTCGTAACGAATGACTGTCAAATTTGTTTTACCTTCACAATATCGTGCAAACGCGTCTACCAATGGTTGTATCTTGTCTTTGTCCGTACCTTCCAGTGTGAACGTCCTATGAACTTTCTGGGCTTCCACCCCCGCGATGTGCAAAAATACGCAGCATTGAATACGTTCTGTTTTCGTCGATACTCCAGCTGCTACAGCATATATTTCGTATGCCTGTAGCCAGCATCGCCAATTGACCGCCATCTTTTCGTCCAGGTTCAGATATCCTGGTGGTTTCAACCCGTGAAGCGCCATAATTCGACCTTAACATCTGACACCATGTAAAGATGTATCGACACACTGGATTCTGTAAGGTAACTGACTTTATTGGTTCTCGACTTCGATCACGTCATGTCCTGTTATTGGGGGGGCGTTCGGATACTTACATATCTTACAGCTACCTTTAGAGATATTTGAAATTCAAACATGTGAAAATAATTTGTGCAAGCACGCCAAAACTCTGCTACCACAGGCTTCTGCAGTAACAGGTTCTATTAAATTGACTCAGCTTTCCCTTCTAAGTTCCATGTGGCAACACATACTTAATAAGTGTACCAGTATCCTAAGTTAGTTAGCCATGTACAATAAAATCTAGATAATTGTTTTTATTTTGAAAGTTTGATGCTTCATTGGACTATGCAGCCTTAATCTAGTGCTAATTTGAAGGGATTTTACTTTTTGCATCAGTATAGTTGTGTAATTTACATATTTCTAAATCATTTCAAAATCATATAATCATGATTTAAACCTGGACCTATCGCCGGTGTGTTTTTAATGTCCGAAAGTGTTGTGGTTTGAACATCACTAGCAGTCATTAGCAGTCGGTACCTGCAGTGAAATATAAAAAAATGCATAGGGTTCAATATTTTTATTCCTTCCTGTATACGATGAAATTACACGCCCAAATGCAAAAACAGTTAGGCTATATATACTATTGATTTTGAGATAATAAATTTGCTAGATAAAATGTATTAATTTTGAATTAAAAGTGGAACTTTGACCTAATATAACAAAAAGTGAAAGGATGTGAGGTTAGTTCTGCTAACCAATTGCCATTCTACCTATATAAAGGAATTTAAATTGTCAATTGCTAAATCAATCTGAAATCCGCACCCTTGAAAGCTTCAAATCGCAATAACTTTGTTCATAGTGAATACATTGTTTTAAACTAAAGCTAAGATTCCTTACATGCGGTATGCGAATGCGGCAAAAAATCAGAAAGCATCTAAGTCAATGGGGGTGATTCCTTACGTCCGAATGCGAAGGCGAATGCGAATGCGGCAACTCGATCGGTCCCTGTAGCGATCGGTGCGGCATGCGGTATGCGAATAGAACCGTCAGTCGCACTTGCCCATTAGTTTTATACGAGGAGAGGCGACTGAGCATTACGGAACGGTCACACACAAGGGTGCTGAGTGGAAACATATGGTAGTGGTGGGGGTGGGGAGACGCTTGCCACTTACCGCATAGAAGGAATCCTCCCATTCGCATACCGCGAATAAGGAATCTTAGCTTAAGTGCCTAAATTCTTTGTAAAACCACTGTTGAAAACTTCAATCGAATCGTCTCACAATCCTAATTATTGATGTATTAAATTGCACAGTTTTCATGTTTTATTTAATCGAAATCTGTTCGATGAGTTTCAATCAATGACAACCACATATGTCAGTAATGTGTGTATTAACTTTTATTCTAATGGTGTAATCGAAAGAGGAGAAAGGCATCTACTTACACTGAAAATTTCATTTAGATATATCTCAATTATTCCACAAGTTATAACTAACAATCACTAAATTAGTAAATATATAGGTTTTGGGTCACGCACTTGTAATGCTAAAATCACCTTTATTTTTCTGGATGATTTTGTTTATAGGTTGTTTCGTTTTAGAGATATTTTTCCATTATTCTAAATAAATAGAAATACAGGACTATTTCACTTTATAACCAATACACTTTGATAGTTATGAATGTTTACTCATAGAGTAATATTCTTCACTTCATTCCAGGCCTAACCATGAATGCCCAACGCCAAGCTCATGTAGCGCGGAAGTGGAATGCAATTCGTCCACAACTAACACGCAGTCATTACCATTCATTTGCACCACTGATGACTATATGCGCGGTTTGTTCCCGAGACACAGTAAGGCGTCCGATCTTATGCCTTGACTGTGGGCCAACAGCCTACTACTGTGAAGGGTGTTTTAAAAAACACCAGAAACTCCAGGAGGTCTCTTTTTAGTTATTAATTATTGAATAAATGTTAATTTGCATTAGGACACAGTGCCCCAGAGTTGAGTGACTAACTTGAACTAACTATATACGTTGCTATATAACCAAAAAGCCCAAAAGCCAATACAAAATGTTTCTTTTCAGTTAGTAAATATTGAATTAATGTTAATTTTCACTACGACACAGTGCCCGAGAGATGAGTGAATAACATGAACAAAATATATACAGACTCTATCAGGTCAATGAAATTTGAATGTAGGATGCTTGTTTTTCGTTAGTAATTATTGAATTATTTTGAATTACGACACAGGGCTCCAGAGATGAGTGAATAACTTAAATTAACTATATGCAGGCTCTATCAGGTGGATGAAATTTGAATGTGTTCATCAATTTGTTCATTGCAGGGAGAGCTCTTTGTCCCATTGTACCGGCTGCGATCACCGCCTATGCACTTGCCGTCTCATGGAAACAATATCTATGACACATGTGGGACTGCTATAACGGGCCCCATGACCATCTTCGATGTGTACGGTAAGTTATCAGTAACCTGCTCTTGCCATAACGACATTATGAGGTTGTATAACAAACAAGCCACTAAAGAATATAGCAAAATTCTCTATTGTTGCTATATGTGGCTATATGATTGATACGATTGACCTTGCTTTTACCAATATTACGAATTGCACTATTGAAGGAGTCCTTAAATATAATACAGAATAAACCTGATTTAGTAGAACTGCGATTTGTACGGTGAGTTATCAGTAACCTGCTCTTGCCATAATGACATTATGAGGTTGTATAACAAACAAGCCACTAAAGAATATAGCAAAATTCTCTATTGTTGCTATATGTGGCTTTATGATTGATGCGATTGATCTTGCTTTTACCAATATTACGAATTGCACTATTGAAGGAGTCATTAAATGTAATACAGAATAAACCTGATTTAGTAGAACTTCGATTTAGTAAAACTAGAAGAGATGATCTACCGAGGTGTACAGAAACATGATTGCCACAGATGGCATATAGACGATCTACAGAGATTAATAAATGCTCTATCAGCTGTTGATTTTGAATGTTGGTTTAAATCTTGAAGGCATTTTCACGGCATATTATGTCCCGCCATATATGTCTAAAGCTTATGTTTTTTGTCCAGGTAGGAAACACTACCAGGACTTCCTGTTCTGTAGCTGCATGGACCAGACGGAAACGCTTGTCTGGTTAGGATTCTGGCCGGTTACACCTACAACCCCTACTTCTGCCATTGACATGCGCCAGATGGACCGTGCGCGCTCCTTCTTGCTGGAAGGACCTGTTGCCTTGAAAAAGTTTTGTACCGCCACCACTGATAATGTACAGAGCCTGCCACACAACAAGGAAACGAAGGTAACGTAGTCCCTGGGAATGATTTGTCATGACACTGGTGATTAATACCCCAGCTAAAAAAAACCTACATCATGAGCAGTTAAAGTTTGTAGATGTTATTGGGTAACGTCACATTTCTTAAAGTGTACTATAACTAAACTGTAAATAGGTTTGTTCTATTTACTCTACTTCACATTCCCTATCAATAACTAGAGAAGACCTCTGTCAATGCAAAACTAACAGTATGCCAGTTGACACCTACTTGCACTGGCAGATACCGAAATCTTTCCCCAATGCACCAATTGTAGATCTCTATCAATCCTAAACTAACCAATTGACTTATTTCCAGGAGACTGATTGAGATTCTTTGATAGTACTTTATGTCAGTCCCTAGTGCAAGCCTATGCATTTTTCTTAACAGTTTGCAGTATATCGCGCTATCCTGCAATGTGCTCCACAGCACAGACAGTTTGTCTATGATGTCCATCATTCGAGTGATCTGTTGCCGGACTTCCCAGATGGCAGCAAATGTCCCATCTGTGAGCATACCAAAGATGAACTACCACTGGTATTGAGTCTCGATGGTAATTTCCGATTGGTGCGGAAAAGTTCGGCAGGTCCCAGCTTCTATCCACCACAGCATGGGACAAAATTCTTCATTCCTCCCCAAGATGTCAACCCTTATCTACGAGATGATAACCAGCCGGCAAATGTCGATGTATGTATTCTGCCTCTCACGATTTTTAACTAACGTCCACCTAAATATATAGTGAACACCTGAGTTGACGGTTCGTAGTGAACCATTATTGGTTCTCACAGTGAACACCCGGTAGCAGCACTAAGCAGTAAGCTAATACTAGATCTCCCTTAGTAGGATAAGTGCAATTCACTTAACGGTCATTAGTATAGACCCCTTTCAATGTTTGTAAACATCGTGTATGCGCGTGCAGCTTGGCTGCAGAACGAATGCACACTGCCACTGAGTTTGCCAGTACGCGCAGTGCAAAACCTCAGATTTATTCAAAATTAATAGAAATTCAGAACCCTAACCGTATCAATTTAATATAATATTTTTAGTAAACATGTTTTCTATGTGTATTCCAATCAGTTTGATTCTAGGTGTTGTGGTTTTAGAGATATTTAACTTTTTCTGTTGCTCACTGCCATTGACAATGCATTGAGTTTGCCGGTATGCACAGTGCAAAACGTCGATTTTATTCAAGATTTATAGAAATCCAGAACCCTAACCATATCAATTTAATATAATATTTTTGGTAAACATGTTTTCTATGTGTATTCCAATCAGTTTGTTTCTAGGTGTTGTGGTTTTAGAGATATTTAACTTTTTCTGTATGAAGATTGCTCACTGCCATTGACAATGCATTGAGTTTGCCGGTACGCTCAGTGGAAAGCATCAGTTTTATTCAAAATTAATAGAAATCCAGAACACTAACTTCATTAATTTAATATAATCTTTTAGTTAAACATGTTTTCTATGTGTATTCCAATCAGTGGATCGTTGTGAAGCATTGCTAAAGGTGCGTCGTCGCTGGAGAGAGGGCAGTGCTCTGCTGAGGGATCACCTTCAACGGTCACGCATCAAGTTGTCTGCTGCCACCCGAAGGCGGATGCATCAGCAGTCGATGGAACGGCGCCATCTAGCACTCTTGAAGAGAACTGCGCGTGGAAATGCCTCCGCTCAACGCGTCTCCATTCACAGGTAGAGGCCACGACTTGGATTTCAAAACGTCTTGAAAAAGCAAGACGTTCTGAAAAACCAAGCCAGTTTACATGTAGAAACAAATAGCGGTGATCTGTCAGTCTGCCACTACTTTAATATTGAAGATGGAACCTAACAAAATACATCATTAAACTGGTTAGAAGTAGCTCTTCAAAGTTCATGTGAAGAAAATGCTCTTGTGTATAGTATCTTCATAATATTCAATTAAAACTACATTAAAATAAAGAGATAATCTTATTTTGCCTATAACATTGTGCTGTTTTTATTCTGGAATTAGTCATTTTTACTGGTGAAACACCATGGTCTATTTAAACAAGTATTTTTCTTAGAATCAAAATCCTGGACATAGTTAATGAGAAATAACCAACAATATGAACAAATCATGATGAATAGCATCATATATGCCATTACTCTAATGTACACAGGCAGATGGGTTGTTGTTTTAGCAGTCTACTACACAAGGATGGCCACTGGAGCTGGGTGTGGGTGTTGGTTGGGTGTGGGTGTGGGTGTGTGTGTGGGTGTGGGTGCAAAGTGAGATTTCTCTCTGTGTGGTATATCCACCATACAGTATATGTGTATGTGCATATACAGACAGACATATACATGTATATATATATATGCACATACCTATATCTATGCATATATAGGCATAATTATAAACATATAGTGATATACACGCATATATGTGCATATATATGCATATATACATGTAGATATGTATATATACACATATATACACATATATATATATATATGCATATATACATATATGTGCATATATGTGTATATATGTGTATATGCGCATATATACACATAGGTATGTATATACACACATATATACACATATATATATATATACATGTATATATGTGTATATATGGACATCTATATGTGCATATATATGTGTATTATAATAACAATTATAATTATATAAATAACGGAGCTCACATACAGGTATATTGTATTTATTAATGCCCATACGTGCTATTGTTTTATTGAAGTCGCGCGCCAACCTCCTCCGGCACGCGCGCCTATGGGGCGCCACCTGTATTGCGCCATATTGGATTCACTTCTCACTGAATTTCAATTGAAGCAGACGTGTGTGTCGAGAGCCAGTCATGTATTGTGATTTGTGTGGTGCGTCGCACAAGACAGACAAGTGCAAGAAAAAAGGGCGTAAAGGAAAGAAGATGAGTTCGACTAGAACTACGCGTGCTTCAACTCGACAAACAGGTGACAGTTTGAAAGACTCGAGGGAGAGTTCGCCTGAAATACTAGTGAGAATGTCGTCACTAACACTAGAGGAGCAGGAGACTTCACTTTTGAAGGAGATAAAAGATATGGAGCTGGAGGAGCGAGTGTTAGGGTTGCAAGAAAGACGAACAACCATGAGAAGAAGACGGTTGGAACGGCAGCAGGCAGGCGAGGACGGCTCGGAAAAGAAAACGACGGGTTCGGCGGGGAAGTCGACAGAGCGGGAGGCGGCAGCCATGACAGACGAATGGCCGCCGGCACCGGCAGCCGGTGCAGGTGCCGGGGCGGCCATAATTGGGAAGGACGAACACTCAAGCTACGGTGTGTCGAAGCCTCGACACAGGTCACGAACAAGGCGGAGACGGCGGACGCCGTCAGATTCGAGAAGCAGGAGTAGCAGTAGTACTCGACGACTTCGAAGTAAGTGGAGTATCAGAAGATTTGCTGCATTAGGAAAAGAAGTAAAAAGGTTAAATTGCTATGAACTGCTCACAGCCTCTATTAGGTGGTGTTTAGATATACAATGCTTAACTACTAAAGACTATCGTGCCTTTCTCGAGCACATATGTTTTATGGTGTCTAGAGCACGACAAAATGACTTTGTAGACTCGACGCATGTCGAGTATGACAAAGACGTATGTAAGTTAGCAGAAGTAGAGGGGTTTGCTGCATTCGGTAGCAGTAATACAGGCTTGTGCATATATCATTATGGCATGCATAACATGCGGTCGAAAAAGCAGTCGAGTAGTGTTCGTAAGACAACAGCTTACACAAAAGAATGTAAGACTGGATGTTTCAAATGGAATAAAGATGGTGGCTGCAGTAGGAGTGATGACAATTGTAATTATGGACATTGGTGCATGAAATGCGGCAGTAAAAGCCATAAAAAGATTAATTGTACTAAAGACTGACGAGTTAGGTCATGTGTTAAACAGGCTAGTATGCAGGTGAATAATTCTGTAGTAGAGGACAAATTTTGGCTAGAAGTTGAAATGGAAAATAAATTGTCGACACCATGTATAAGCGATAATGTTATAGAACACACTGATAAAGCTATACACTTAGAGCAGCATAGTGCTAATAGTGAGTTACATGATAAGCATGAAGTTAATGAGTCGTGGCCAATTACTAAGAATGTTACATGTGCATTGTCCGCGAACGAAGTGGGCGTACCTGACATGGGTCAGAATACTTTGAGCGTGCAAGTAGCTAATTGTACTCAAGTAGAGCCTATAGGTGTTAGCCAAGTTAACAGTAGTACCCCTGGTGCCATAATAAATAAAGTTGCATGTGCTATAGACAACCAAACAGTAGGTCAAAGCGTAATGATTGGTCAAGTAAAGGGAGAGTATGCTATTGAGGCCGAAGTGTCGCAAATAAGTAGTCAAGTCAACAGAATATGGCAATGTTGGATTAATCATGACAGTATTGATGAAAATGACATGTTATATGTTAAAACGATAAGGGAAGAATACAATTGTTGGGAATTTTATATTAGGGAATTTCCACATAGTAAGCCAATTGTAATTCGTGTTGATGTGAACTGTTTGGACGGTAGTTGTATGTGTATACATTACGTGGAAGGTAATCAGATGCAGCTTAAGCCTTGTCGGTTCATTTGTGAATTATTTGTAAGAGGTGACACAGATCCAGATTGGGTGTATATTTTGTGGGGGGTAGTTTTTGGCTTCCACGTCACCAATACCGACTTGTACTGTGGAATACAAACCTGCTCTTAAACAAAATTTTAACGCTATTTATAGGGATATTATAACGCAAAAATTGTTGTTAGAATTAAGCCAAGAGATGATTACCCTGACAGATATAACACCTCAATGTGTTCACAATATTTTTTGTATTCCTAAAGAGGGGGGGGGGGACGAGGAATAGTGGACTGCAGCAGGCCAAAAGATAAATCTATCAATAATTATACGGATAGGGTAGCTTTGAGCTTTAGTTATAAAAGTGTAGATGATGTGGTAGATAAGCTGGAGCAAGGAGATTATTTGGCTACTGTAGATCTGAAGGATGCTTATCACGCTATTCCTATCCATCCTCTGGACAGACCAAGGCAAGGTTTGGTTTGGGATTTTGAAGATGAAAAGGGCCCTGTATACCTGTTGGACAATAGGCTTTGTATGGGGTTGTCGTCAAGTCCGTTTGTTTTTTCGAAAGTTTCAGACTTTATAGTAAGATGTGCAATTAGAGAAGGTGTGAGTCATATAATAAATTATTTAGATGATTTTTGTGTCATAGGCTCGACGTATAAGGAGACGGTAGTTCTGCAAAACAAATTGGTTAGGCTACTGCGAAGGCTAGGTTTCTACATAAGTTATAAAAAACTTATTAGTCCCAGTACAAAAATTAGATTCCTGGGGATATTAGTCGATTCAGTGCAGCTTGAGTTGACTCTTCCGAGAGATAAGTTGGATAAATTAGGTAGAACGTTGGAAGCCTTCAGAGGGAAGAAGAAAGAAACAAGGAAGAACCTAGAAAAGCTAGCGGGACTGTTAGCCCACTGCGCCAAAGTAGTGCGTGGTGGGCGAACTTTTTCTCGTCGAGTGTACGACTTAATAAATACAGTGCAGCGTCCATACTATAAAGTAAGATTGAACACGGTGTTTAGGGAGGATGTATACTGGTGGACCCACTTTGCAAATGAGTTTAATGGAAAGGCTTTAATGCTAGGGAAATTCTCATCAGTTAGATCAGTTTATACTGATGCGAGTAAGTGGGGGTATGGTGCTATGCACAATGCCGATTGGTTAGTAGGATGTTACGATAAGCAAGCCGATAAGCAGTTGCATGAGGTAGTTGGTCACCATTATGACCGCCCAGAGAGCAAGGTGCGGGATGCCCATATTAATGTACAGGAAATGTGGGCGGTATATGCGGCGGTAGAGAGGTGGGCGCTTAAATGGCAAGGGGCGTCCATAGTGATGGTGACAGATAGTGCCACAGTCGAGTCAGCGTTAGCCACAGGGAGGTCAAGATGCAAATTAATAATGCATTATATGAGAAGGCTTTTTTGGTTATCGATAAAGTATAATTTTGTGTTTACCGCAGTACACATTACAAGTGAAGCAAATGTTATAACAGATGCGTTGAGTAGGTTGAATAATGGCTATATGCAAGATGTCATATATAGATCAGACTGTAATAAATGTTTATGTTGTATTAGTCTTTTTGAACGGCCATTCTCTTTGCAGGGGTCGATAGACTTAGAGAGGAGCAGAGAAAATTCCAACTAAAAGCCTACGCTCCTAACTCTGTAGTGGCTAGGGAGGTAAAGGTTA
>CM059193.1:53846678-53874512 GCA_030323885.1 Branchipolynoe longqiensis | reverse complement strand
ATCAGTTCACTCAATTCACACCCGTTTTATAGTTATTAATACACTAGTATTCACACATACACATACAGCAATAGTAAAAGTACAGTATATGAGTGTTAATATATCATAGCTTAAACGTGTAGCATCGCACATGTGTGTGTCCAGTCACTACAGTGTCAGTGTCACATCGGCGTTAAACGTCCAAGTTACTTGCGCATAAGAACACTACCGTAGTGCAGTTTCCTTCTTATTATCCTAGTACTGTATTTTGTTGTCAGTGTTAGTTCTCTATAGTGGCTGTAGCCATTTTTTAACGGTTGGGCAAACCGGTTGTATTTAGTGCTGGTGAGTGATAATAGGGGATTGTATCAGTTCACTCAATTCACAGCGGTTTAACAGTTATTAATACACTAGTATTCACACATACACATACAGCAATAGTAAAAGTAAAGTATATGAGTGTTAATATATCACAATTTCGACGTGTAGGGGGGGTAAGTGAAGTATATGTGTGTAATATTGTTGATGTATGTTAGCAGTAGACGGTGAGCATTAGATGTTGAGCAGTAGATGGTCTAACTCCTGGCTGGTTGCGTTTTAAACCTTCTACTGCTCACTGTCTAATGCTCACCTTCTACTGCTTGTCAAACACAAAAGCGTACCAGACAGAATGTAACTGAGCAATGTTTATTTATGAAGTGGTAAGTGAAGTATATGTGTGTAGTATTGTTGATTTGGGTGTATGAGCAAATGGGCGTACCAGTATGCTGTGAAGTGAGCAATAGTTATTTATATGTATTATTTGTATATAGTGTGTGTGATTATGAATACCAATGAACTACCAATGAACTTATTAAATTTTGTGTGTAATATTGTTGAGTTCGGTGTATGTTTGCAGTAGACGGTGAGCATTAGATGCTGAGCAGTAGATGGTCTAACTCCTGGCTGGTTGCGTTTTAAACCTTCTACTGCTCACTGTCTAATGCTCACCTTCTACTGCTTGTCGAGCAAAATAACCGTACCAGTATGGTGTGATGTTTATTGTTAGCAGTAGACGGTGAGCATTAGATGTTGAGCAGTAGATGGTCTAACTCCTGGCTGGTTGCGGTTTAAACCTTCTACTGCTCACTGTCTAATGCTCACCTTCTACTGCTTGTCAAACACAAAAGCGTACCAGACAGAATGTAACTGAGCAATGTTAATTTATACAGAATGTAACTGAGCAATGTTAATGTGAAGTATTACTATATTTTTATATGGAGTGACCGATGAACTTATTTAGTTATTTATATGTATTATTTGTATATAGTGTGTGATTATGTCTGAGCAATTGAGCAAAAGCCTTCTGTACCAAATCTCGGTGATATCTGTGCACCAGAGAATGAGCAAAAGGCAACAGGTATTTTGTGTGTAAATATGTGTATATATGAATTAATATATCAATTCTAAAATACAGAGGTGTATATATGAATTAAATATATATTTCGGTGAGCAAAAGCCTTCTGTACCAAATCTCGGTGATATCTGTGCACAAGAGACTGAGCAAAAGGCGACAGGTATTTTGTGTGTAAATATGTGTATATATGAATTATAAATGTGTATATATGAATTAAATATATATTTCGGTGAGCAAAAGCCTTTTGTACCAAATCTCTATGTATCCAAGAACTATTCTAAATAATAAAATAATTGTATACTATATTTTGCCTTCTGTACCAAATATCTATGTGTCAAAGAAGTATGTCTATACTATAAATATGTATATGAAGTGTATCGCTGAACTGTTGTAAATTAAAACATTATTGTATACTAGATTTTGGTCTCGTAGTGTATTTCGTAGTTAACTATTGCACTTATGCAAAAGGCAAGCCAGATTATGTACTAAGCCAATGTGCTTGCTCAACTTTGTATTATATATTTAGTCATTAATACAATGACAATAAGTTATATCCCCCGAAGTATTTTGTAGTAAACTATAGCGGGAACCGTAATGTAGTCTAAACGGTTTGTATGTCAGTGTTGTATTTCTGTATGATCGAAAATGCAAACAAAGGAGTAGTGACAGCAAACTTATTTTTTATTACAATATATATATATATTTTACCTCGGTATACATATACAAAATTATTCAATATATAGATATTATTTACATTTAATGTACCAAATAATGTACAAATATATAGATATATACAATTTTTTACATTAAAAGTACAAATATATAGATATTTACAATATATAGATATTATTATTTACATTTACTCTACAAATAATGTATAAATATAGATATTATTTACATTATGTACAAATATACATATATATTCAAGGGGGAGCACCGCGCTTCTGCCCCTTACTGCTGCCCATGTATTGTCGCAGGGATGATTGCTTGAACGCCTTTCTCGGTGGCGAAGGAGACGCACAATCCTCAGCTGTGCTCATAGCAAACGAGGAGGAAGATTGACTACAACCAAGTAGCACGCCATCCTCATTCTCGATGGCTATGGGCACAACAGCCATTTCCCAAGTGCTGTCATTCTCCACCAAGGGCGCAGCTACAGTTGGGAGAACTGCAGCTTCGCCATCGGTAGAGCTTGACTCGCACGGAATTGTGGGAGATACCTGGACAGGTCGGTGGGGAGTCTCAGCACAGGTATCAAAAGGAGCACTCACAGGGGCCCTCACGATCCGAATGTCAGCCGCCATGATGGCGAGGAAGTACTCCTTACGTAGGGCATTCAGGTTGACAATTGGACCAGGAAGACCCACTATGACTGCCCCTAATTTAGCAAGGGCCTCTGGTAGGACCCTTCCAACATTGAAGCCTGCGGGACGTCGACCAAGAAAGGCCTCTGAAAACAACAAAAAATTACACGGTTAGATAGTAAAGGAAGAACATCATACATATATTGTCAGTGGGTCCTGAAAAAAATAAAATTAACAGGTTAATAAGTAAGGCTGGGAAGAATGAGGATTTAACTAATAAGTATTGCCCAATAATAACATAAGTAAAATGCAATGGACAATTTCTTTTTAGATTTACCGGGACTTAACAAAAATAAATTGTGATGTAGAATATTACAATTTTGGGAATGGATTTCGTAATGGTGATATCAAAATAGGACGGGCATTTATACTCATAACAATTATCAAGTGTTCGATCGTACCCATAGCATCCTGCAGCTTGGTAAGATAGGTAGCGCGCATCCTATCATTGGCGCTCGTGGGGAGACCAGGGGCAGCAGCAGGGGCGGCAGCAGCAGCAGCAGCAGGGGAAGCGGCAGCAGCAGCAGGGGCAGCCGGGACGTCCTCGGCCTGCTCCGGGTTCCTTACTAAGGGTTAGATTTTCACAAACAAGTCGTAAGTCGTGTGTGTGTGGCGTGGGCCTGTTTGGATCATTTTTGTCCATATTAAAAAGCCAACAACTTTTTAAGTAATCATCCGATCTTAATGAAGTTGGTGTCATTTTACTTTAGGTAAGAGCTATGGAACTAGATCAAAATATGGTACTTTCTATTGAGTTGCAAAAATGAGTTGGGATACCTATTGTAAGTCCTTAGTGATAGAGGGTGGGTAGGGGGAAAAACAGAATTGGCATTGAGCTAAAACTTACCATCGTGCAAATCGAAGCCTGCCCGGAAGAGCGACCAGTTCTTTTTTAAAAACTGGGGGCCAGTGCCGGAGGAGATGTCCACGGTGCCCCGTGGTGACTTCAGGAAGACGATCATATCAACATCACCGTCTGTGTTTAGGGAGCGCAGCAGGGTGGCCTGGATCAATACCGCAAATAATGTAGGTGCTTTTAACAAGGCTAGATAAATAAAGCGATATAAATGGGTCAACTTTAGGTATATATAACAGACACAAGTAAAATAAATTGACATATAAAACAATGCTGACAGAATACTATCTTAGGTACATATAACAGCTCCAAGGAAGATTATGAATTATTATGGTAGACTAATATTCCAGCTTGCAGACAAGGCTAGATAAATAAAGCGATATAAATGGGTCAACTTTAGGTATATATAACAGACACAAGTAAAATAAATTGACATATAAAACAATGCTGACAGAATAGTATCTTAGGTGCATATAACAGCCCCAAGGAAGATTATGAATTATTATGGTAGACTAATATTCCAGCTTGCAGAGACAGTGTGAAGACATTTTACATTCGGTAGATGTAACAGAAACAAGGAATATTAGCGAATATTATCGTAGACTAATATACCTCCTTGCACAGACGGTGATAAGTGGCATTCACCGCGGCAACTCGCTCCTCACGGGTCATTGCTTGCGGGCACATCTGAGCGAGCTGCCGGGCATCGTTGCTGTACGTGGTCCGCTCAGCGGGGAGAAGCGCTCTCCACCCAGCCAGCCAAGCAGTTTGCTTCTCGCCGAAGGTCCCGGCGGCTGAAATATTTTAAGTCCATGTCTACATGTAACGATATTCCAGTGTCTACCAAGTGTCTAACTGTAAGGCATATCATATAAATGACAACATAGAAAAACGCCTCATTATAAGATGAGACCATACTTAGAAAAACAATCGACTAAATATCTAATTACTTTCTAACGCTAAACCATTAAAATCATGCCAGGACATTACCCGTCAGTACCGTGGCGTGTAACTAGTTATGCAACTATTATTCGAGCAGAGTGTAGGTTAGTTTGTATTGAAAGAGTATAAAGACGGTGCTGTCAACCGATTTTTTGATTGACAAAGCTACATTGCCATATTACATACATATCTACCGTACGAAATTACAGCTAAAAAAATACTTCGGCCAACGTTGATATGGAATCTATATAATTTACCGGACTGGGTGGAGCACTTGTAGAGGTCGAACCACGTTGTGCGCTTCGCATGCTGCACCGAAAGGCGCACCTTTTGCCGAAGGCTGTCGGGGTCCGCGACGGCAGAAACGGCTGGAGCGCACCGCTCCTGCGCATTTCTGCGCATGTTGCTGATGCGCACCTAAAGGGAATGCGAAAATGGGCAAAATACGTTTGAGAGATGTATTTGGTTCAGAGGATTGTGCACGGGAAAATAAAGTCTTATCTATTTAATAACCCTTTAGATTTATAATCATTTAAATTTAAAATACATGATACAGCACTCCGTACCAGGTTTAAGGGCGGTGTTAGGTACCGATTAGGCCCAAATCTATTCAATGCTATCATATTTAACAGAAATACATACTCAAAAAGTGAAATTTGATCAAATTAACATTAAAATCGAAGTGATATTAACGCCGCCGCTACAGGGGGGTTTGTGATTTCCTAGTAAATCGCAAAACCCGGAATGTGGAATTTCCACGGGTTTGCGATTTACTGCCAAACCGGAAACGGGCTCAGAGATCACGTTCCAGCGCTCCTGGTAGGTGGGGCCACTGGGGGTCGGGTCACTTACTAGTTACAGAACTAATTTCTGAAGGGGGGTAAGATGATTAATTGATTCTAACCTTGACTGCGCGCAACGACATGTTGGCAGCCTCTGCAGCCCGCAGCAGTTCCGGCTCGAAGGGCTTGGATGTGCTAACAAGCCCATCGTCATAAAACTGCTGCAGGGTAGCCCGCTGCTCGGCTGTGGTGGAAACCACTGTCTGCAAAACCAAAACCAAACAAACCTAAATAATGATTATTAAACCTACAGATTAAACCTACAGATTTAGACATAAGCCGTGTTCACACCCGCCTCAGCATCGGGTTCACGTGGCGGATGTGAGCCAACGGCGGATATGAGCCAATGTGAGCCGACTATATCACCGTGAATGTGTTCGGCAAGGATGATAACGCTAGCTTTGTAGTATGTGTTACGTTTCAGGTCGCCAAAAGGATGGATTTCTAGCTACAATTTAAGTCTTGGTTGCATGCCCTAGAGCACATATTTATCTACGTACTCATTTTTTTACTGTTTCAATTTGACCAGTATTAGTTTCAAAAGTTTAAGATTGGCCAAGGCCAGTGACATAAGCCGTGTTCACACCCACAACCTACTGGAGGCGAAATAGATGAGGCGACTCAACCAATGACCATAATCCGCCTCAGCATCGGGTTCACACGTGGCGGATGTGAGCCAATGGCGGATGTGAGCCAATGTGAGCCGACTATATTAGGCGCCATGAAGGGGTTTGAAGTTGTTTGAATTTGTTTGGCACATATTACATATCTACCGTACGAAATTTGACGGTCAAAATACAGAATCATACATCATATGTCAAATACTCACACGTTTAGATTCGGGGGCACCGTGAGAAGACATCTTTGGATATTTGTTCGGAGTAGGTGTAGCTGATAGGTGAGGTGTGTGAGGTGCGCGAGTGTGAGAGTGTGTGAGTAGATTTGAGCTGGTGCGCGAGCAGTGCGGTGAGGCGAGGCATGGTCAAGAGGTCAATCGGTCAATCGGTCAAGCGGTCAGACACCTAGTGGTAAGGAAGGAAATGAAGTAGGTTTCACGCAGGTGGTGCCATCGGGCGTGAAGATTTGTAACTAGAAAAGAAGACGACTGTCTGACCTCTGTTGTCTGGTGCTGCCACCTGGAGATATTAGGTTAGAACCCTGAAGATCAATGATGGCACCACCTAGTGCCTATGGCGTGAAGCAGATGTACAGCCGCAAACAAACCTTAAGGTAAACAATGGTTGTTACTGCATAACTACATAAAGTAGAAGATAAGTCGATGCAGTAAAAGTGGATGCAGTAAGTCTATTCCACACAGCAAAAATAAAAGACGGTGCTGTGTACCGATTTTTATATATTCTCTATCAATGCGTTTGAAGGTTATCGATGTGGTGAACTATAGAAATAATTAAAAAGTATAGAAATAATTTTTAAAAATTACATAAATAAATGCGTAAATTAATAGATGCCGGTAACTACTGTTGTCACTCTCCTGCAATGCCACCTATGCAGCCTCCGCCAATCGGTCCCGCCTCTTTTGATAGCTTTGGACGAATGTGGGGGTTTATGTAGACTCAGTCTTTTCATATGTCAGGCTTTGGACAAACATGGGGCTTTATGTAGGCTCAGTCTTTACATAGGACAACCTTGGACGAACGTGGGGGTTTATGTAGACTCAGTCTTTTCATATGTCAGGCTTTGGACAAACATGGGGCTTTATGTAGGCTCAGTCTTTTCATAGGTCAACCTTGGACAAACGCGGCACTCCGGCCCCTCCTGACAAGAACAACAGATAGTCATGGGAAAGCGGCACAGAATGCCCGTAGGCCGAGTGAGCCACCTTAAATTCTGTAGGCATACGGGAACTGAGTCGTACGCGAAAAAGGCAGCGAGTCACTCGTTGCCCATTCTTAGGGAGACTCAGAAGGGGGTATGACCGCGGGTTGGGTGCAGCTTTCATGAAATGTAACCATCAAGAGAAACCTGAAGCTGAGAGACATTAAGACCGACTCATGGACGCAACTCTCACAGCAGAGAGCTAAATGGAGAGCGGCAGTCAAGTAATGAAAGCAGTCTTTGTCGCATCGCGACCGACAGCATGATGATGATGATGAGAGATGTTGGCAATGTCACATCTCCTGTGGAGATTCCCTCGGACCCTAATAGAGGGTGTTGTTGGGGATGATCCTGGGTTTCTTTTATAGACTCCCCAATATTTATTTGAGGCGTACCTCCGAGTTTCGTAGCATTTTCTCCAACTTGCTGGCGTAGAAGCCACGGGAGGGAGAAGTGTACGGGACAGAGAGCGTGGGAGGAACCAGAGGCCTACCCCTCGTATGGTTGGTTTCAATACCACACACCTACGACAATACACTTAGCTTACCACGCCTGTACTGAGAACAGTGTAAATATGTTACTCAATACCACATAGATCCTCAACCCGGGTTAAACCTGGCGTCACTTTTGTGTTCACTTTGAGTTGATTCTGGTTTAAAGTAACAATTTATTTGGTTACAGACTACCGATGGCTACAAAGCGAAACAAGCCACCACCGGCTGCAGCGGAGGGGCATGCGCCCATGAGCTACGACTCATCGTCCGGGTTGACGGCACCGCCGTCTCCGCAGCCCGGTGCAGACGTCCCGTCTGACAGGGAAAGTGATGACGGGGCCACTTATCCGGTAGACCTAGATGCCCGGATAAGCCAGATGTTGGAGTTTAAGCTACAACAGATCCAGCCGAACGCGCGCCCGGCTACAGGCCGGCATCTCCCTATCCTTGATTCGGACTGGGAGGACGTGTCCGATCTAGAGGATACTGACTCGGCGGACGAAATAACGTCTCCAAAGGCGCCGAAACAGAAGAAAAGAAAGAGAGCCGTTAGCTCGTCTGGTGACGAGTTCACTAAGGCCAGTAAAGCCAAGAAAGTGAAAAAGAGCAAGAAGAAGAGCAAAAAGAAGAAAAATAAGCATTCTTCATCGGATTCTTCTTCCGACTCGTCTAGCACCGAGTCGGACTCCGACATGGAGAGGGCGGGAGTTTACACCAAAATTGGTGGAAAAGTCCGCAAAAAGTGCCCTAAACAGAAGGCTAAGAAGGTACGCACCACGACTATGATGTGAGAGAAAATTAAAGGCCATTTCAACACCTTTAAGCCGGCAGAGGTCATCACAAAATTGACTGAGCAGATTTCGGGAATCAAATGTATTTCCAACACGGTGAGTCTGAGTGACGACAGACGTAAGTTCGAAAACGTACTGTTTACCATCCACAAGGCGGTGTTAGGGGCGCTGACGTCAGTGGCACCCATCGCTAATAGGATGCAGACGGAGAACAAATTCTCCTCGCTAGCTCGCTCTATGGATAAGAACATTGCGTTGCTTACCGCGGCTAGCAACTTCCTTAGCTACAGACGATACGAAAACGTCTTCAAGGCAGTCACGACAGATGCTGGTAAGGAAGTAGCGAGATCGACGAAGGTCACAGACAATGACGGCAAAGAGTACACGTTGTTCTTAGCGCCGAAACCAGTGAAAGGGAAACCGCTTGACAAGACGAAAATGTTCGGTGGTCAACTCCCTTACCTTTTTAAGGAGGTTGAGGCAGAGGAAGAGGCTAAGAGTGGAAAGAACATGGAACTGAAACGGAAACTGGATAATTCTTCCGGATTTCGGAGACCCCGGACGGATTTTCGGAACCGCCGGGGAGCAAGAGTGGGAAGGTCTGGCCCCTCCTACGGCTTCCAACCAAGGGGAAGAGGAAGAGGGAACCGATAGTCCTTCGGGTGGAACGACGGGAACCGCCCATTCAGAAGGGAGTATACACCCAAACAACGGTTCCCACGCCCAGGGAACAAATAGAAACTGCCACGCAGACTCCGGCACCATTGGCAGCAGACATGGTAACGGAGGAAACACAAACAGATGTAAGGAATTTTAATGCAGGGAACATTGCTACACATTTTCCTGAATGGTGTAAAATAACTAATGATAGGGACATTTTGAATATAGTTAGAGGAGTTCTGATTCCATTTACAGAAATTCCAAAACAAACACGTATTCCTTTCCCTTATAAATTTAATGAAATAGAAAAGTAAGCGTTAAATAATCAGGTGGCTCTTTTTGAAACAAAAGGTATTATAGAACAGGTTAGTCATTCACCAGGTGAATTTATTTCTAATATATTTTCCCGACCTAAACCAAATGGTGAGATCAGAATGATCCTCGATCTAACAAAATTAAATGAAATAGTTGAATACCAACATTTTAAAATGTTCTCATTAGAAACTGCCAGGGATTTGGTTACACCCGAGGCCTGGATGGCCAGTGTCGATTTACGAGACGCTTATTATACAGTCCCTAAATGTACAGAACACAGAAAGTTCTTAAGATTTAGTTGGAATAACAAACTTTTCCAATTTACCTGTATGTCTAATGGTTTGGCTTGCGCCCCTTGCCTGTTTACTAAGCTATTAAAGCCAGTGTTCTCAGTTATGGCTAGAAAAGGACATACTATGTTCCCCTACATTGATGATTCATTTATTATGGCACAGTCTTTTGAAGAATGTCAAAAAGCAGTTACCGATCTTTGTCAAATGCTGACAACGCTGGGTTTTTATACTCATCATGACAAGTCGGTGTTTACACCGACAACTGAAGTTAAATGTTTGGGGTTTATTGTTAATACAAAAACAATGACGGTCTCGCTTACGAAACAGAAACTCGAGAAGTTTCTAGATACAGCGACCCGCTTGGTCGAGCTAACTAGGCCAAAGATAAGGCAGGTCGCCATCCTAATCGGTAAAATGATAGCGTATGCTCCTGCTCACAAAAACTTGAAAAGAAGCATTCATTCTCTTTGGCACGCTGGAATAGCAATCTTTCAATGGATCAATTCGCATAGATATATAAAATGCTAACATATTTTCTACAGCTGTAACACATGGTTTTGTATCTAGATTTGCATAGTAAATTAGGAAATCGTGAAAGGAAGTCATTCCTCGCTCCTTCCAAATTGAATGTAAATCATTATATTTCATGCGACCAGTCTTTGGTGGAGTGGAATTGCTATCACCTTTCCTTTCCCAGTCAAGGTATTCCTCCTCTAACACATTGACACTTTTGAGGTTAGAATAGAAAGCCTCATATTCAGGGAGTGTGGGATGAGAAAGTTTTGAAAGTCGGTTAACCACTCATAAGATAGATAACTCTTGAAATCGGGTGCTGAATAAGTGATGTGAAATTTGGAATAACTACTCCCGCTAGCAAGAAAAAGTCTGATGTCTAAAAATGCAAACTTTTTGGTTACAATAGCGCTGCATTGATTTGCTTTTTTAACAATATAGTTCAACTCACTCCCAAGTTTGAAGTGTTTGGGGAAAGCGGATCGCACAGCTGGAAGATCATATCTACTAGAGTTAAAACCAAGGCGAGGAAGAGTGACGCAATAAGTGTTAAGCCGTTCTTTTAACCGTTCTATGGAATTCAATATTCACAATCTTATCTTTTCAGCACACTGTTCCTGCATGCAATAGGATGAAGGCATCATCCTCATCAACACTTTAGATGATTCTCCTCCTCTCCTCCTCCACTTCCAGACTTCTTCTTTTTCATGGGTGAGTTTTCTCCTAACTCCATATCATTCGCTTCAGTAGAGGAAGACATCTCTTCATTGACATCATATTATTATTATTAGTGAAGTTATAATTATTAGTGTAGTTATAATCATCACCATCATTATGATCATCATCATCAATACCAATATCATCATCATCATCATCATCAATATCATTAACAACTTCATTCTCCTCCTCTTTAACTCTCACAATTGGAATATAGGAAGGGGTGGAGCTAGTAAGAGGTTGGCTATAAGAAATACATAACTCATCTAGTTTCTTATGTATAGATTCCCAGCATGTTTTTGAAAGTGCTTTCAACGCTTCCTGTATCTCACTCAGGTAAATCTCCATCTTAGAAAGCAAGAGATTTAAATTTTCGTCAATTATGCATTTAGGTTCTAAATAACCTGGAACATTTGAAGAAATGCTAACACAAATGGGTTTGTGTTCTGTACACCACTTTAAATTCCTTTGCTCATCATCATCATCATCTTCATCATTTCCATCCTCAACAACATCTACACCACCACCACCACCCCCACCACCATCTCCAACACCAACTTCTAATTCTCTTTGCTGTTGGTGCTGAATATTTTTGGCTGGTAGGAGACATTCAAAATCGTAAACCGCAAACCAGGGAAAGTTTTGCAAGTGAAGTTCAGTATCTATATTCAAACTATCTCGCAACTCCTCAAAGATAGTTTTTGAAGGTGAATACATTCCTACGGATAAATAAAACTCACCCTGTTCGCACAAACTTTCTCATGTCTTATGAGTTTGTGTTTCAAAGAGAATAGTTTATCACAATTCCTGCAAACATACTAGCATACAACTCCATATTCGAGATATAACCCAAATGTGAATTGAATAGATTAAGATTGAGGGGGAGGGAGTGAGAGGAGAACTGAGAGGAGTACAGAGATATGCATGAATCGTCTTCTCCCAAAGAGTAAACATTTATACTAACACTAAAGCATGATTCCAAATTTGGCAGATCTTCTAATGATATGCCTGCACAACTCCTTTTCTTACTCTTGTGGAATTCATTCCAAACCGGATTGAGGAAAAATAACAATTTCTCACATAGTTTCATAACTATACTTCGCAACTTATGTATATTCCTCTCTCTATGATAAGCTAAGCAATGGAGAAAAACATAGTTGATCTTTCCCGAGATTGGTTTCACTAATTCCTTCCGCATGTAGGAAGTTATTTATAGATAGTTTAAAAAAAATGTAATCTGGAAAAATGAGGGAATTGGATCTCCCAATCACAAAAGATTTTCTAAAAACATAGTAATTGACATTAGTAATGTAAACCTTGTGCCATTTGGAATTCTCACCCACGGCTTGAATTAAAGGTTCCACATCAATCTTTCTAATATGATCAAATAAGCTCATTAGATCAGCTAGGTTATTAACAGTGTGGAAAATTGAATATTGTTGAATTAAAATAAGCGGTAAAATAATGATATTCACCAGTTTCAATCGATTTCAAAATTAAACCAAAAGCAAAATTTATCTTAAATGAGTTCTTTTCAAATTCATAAATACAACGAATGTGTTCTTCTAATATCAAACTATCTCCAGTACAATCCGCCATGGGGAAATTATAGATACCTCTAACCCTTCCAATATTGTGAGCTGCTAGAATAGTGTCACGATTTTCTGTATAAACCACTTGCAAAGGAATGTCAATTATCTCTCCTTCTCCCCAAGGTGGGGGGATATTTGAATCTGTCATCCATGGTTCTTGATGTGGTTGACTCCCTTCTGAAGTGTGAATCCATCTATGGGAAATCAAATGACGCCATGATGCAAAATGCTTACCACAATCTTCGCAAGTAATGACTGAATGAGATTTTGAAACAGAACCCGGTTGGAATACTCCACTTGAATCTCTCTGTCTTTTAAAAGAGTTTGTTTTTTCATTCACACCACCACCACCACCACCACCCGCACCACCATCACCATCACTGTCACCACCACCACCACCACCAGAATATTCATCATCATCATCATCATCATTAGTATCAGTTCTCATGAATCGCGAAAAAGAAGAAGAAGATGGGGTGGGAGTTGTGACATAATCAGCGTGATATAACCACATATGCTTATTGAGAAGCTTACTATTTCCAAATGTCACAGAACATAGAGAACATTTAATACAAGGCATCTTCATATGGTGTAGTAGTTCATTCATGTATGAATATTCTTCACCACATTCTCCACACTTTTAACAAGAAGACCTTGTGGATCTTTCCCAATTTGTGAAATAGGTGAGGAAGGGGGTGAAGTGGGTGTAACTCTCCCAATTTTACATCTGTTCTCATGTCTTCTTCGACCAAACAGGGAGCAGAAAGTTTGCCGACAGTGAATGCAAGCCAGCGATTGAAGCTCTGCACGACAGGTGAATACAAGTCGCTGATGCTTCGCCAAACTTGAGATAGTCTTGAAGATCTTCGAAAATGAGTCACACGAAAAATGCTGAAAGGATGAAGAAGGATGGGGGGATATATATATATATAATATAAGTATATATTATCAACATTTATTGTAAAGAAAATAATATATACATCTGATTCCATTTCACTGTGCTGAGTATATATATTAAATACAAAATATGTATTACAACATATTTTTTATTTTGAAAGAAAAAAACGTGGATTATAATGTAAAGGAATGGAGCAATTCCAATATTGATATCATATTCATTGTACGATTATTTGCGTGTATTCGGGATTCGCGCACCCACCCCTTTATATGCGCGCGATTGGGGTGCCAAATGTTTGGTGCGGAAATGATTCAAACCACTGTCACTTCGCTCGCATTTTTCTTTTTGGTAGGGCATATTACTCCCAGCCAGCGAACTAATAAAGAACTCAGCCCAACTCTGCTTTGTCTAACCTTATTGCCTAGTGGTTTATATGAATTTAAATGAGTACATAAATTAATCAAATATATATCATCAACATTTATTGTAAAAATAATATATACATTCGATTTCATTTCACTGTGCTGAGTATATATTAAATACAAAATATGTATTACAACATATTTTTTATTTTGAAAAAAATATCTAAAATATCTAAATTTATATAAGTACATACATTAATCAAATATATATAAATAAATAAGATATGAGTAAACATACCTGATGTTTTCCCATGTTGTTCTTCGCTTAAATATTGATGTTGTTCTTCGCTTAAATATTGATGTTACTTCATCAAAATTCCCTCACTAACTGATATGATTTTACCTCTGAAAGCGTCTACCAACTAGCTCAATGACGTCACCGCTTTGGGTTTTTGGGTTTTCGGAGGGTGGTTTGGGGGGAAGCGTTCTATTTTCAGCAATAACATCCACCACCCCGAGCACCACCCCCAGCACTACCTCCATGCTCAATGACGTCACCATTTGGGTTTTTGGCGGGGGGGGGGGGAATGATGGGGGTGGAGGAAGCAGATGTTTTTTTTATTTTTTTTATTGAGGCTGTATTTATACTGTCCATAGCATATAAGCCCGGGTACCCAGGCTTGTTTTCAATGCTGGCCAGTTGTAGTGTTGGTGTTATCTTACCACACAGTATTTGTTTGCCTGCATTTCAGTAGCAGATAGATAATTGGTTAGTATGGTCAATAGCCTATGTTAGTTTTTTTTTATTTTCTTGGTATATATGTATTTATTTTTTCTACTCTTATTACTAGACTAGCCTACTCCTATTTACATATCATAGGCTTGTACGTAGCTGTGTGGTGTGTTATCTGGCTACTTTTGGCATGGTTACCTTCCATTGGGCTGTCCAGCTGGTGGGCCGTGACATATCACATGCCCCATTGTGGTGCAGCTTAGTTGGCGTTTCCTGGTTTTATTTTGCACAGATATTTTTTTATGTCTGGAATTTGTCTTTCCTTCACTATTTGTGTGTTCCATACCTTGGCAGCCATTTCCAGTGTGCTCATTTCATGGGTTTTGATTTGGCTTCTGGTCCTGCTCTAGATTGCGCATATTTAGCTCTAGTAGCCCCATTTGTGGGTTTTTGTTAAAGTTTAAATGTCTTGACAATAGCTATATGCCTAAGTTTTTCAGATAATTATTCTCCTATTCTAGTATTTTCACGTCGTTTTCTTTGGTGAATGTCAGAGGTTGGGGCAGCTTGTCCTACCTAGACCAGATTTTTAAGCTCTGTTCTGCAGTGTTTTTGCAGGTTTTTTTCTTGTAGTTTCTTTTGGTTGGTTTTCGCGCACCCATGTAGTTTACATCTCCATAGTCAAAATAGGGGAGCACCATGCCCTTGAAGATTTTTATTGACATTTCTTGTGTCATGTAGTCTCTTAGCTTTGCAAATAGCCACAGTTTGTGGTTTACTTTTTGTATAATTTTATTTATACAAAGGTTGAAGTTTAGTTGGCTGTCCAACTCAAGGCCTAGGTATTTGTAATGGTCTAACATGTTTCTTAGTGTTGTTTTCCTGAACTTACAGTGTAATATTGCTTTCTGGCATGTGTTTATGTAGAAGAGTACTGTATTTTGGATTGCTTGTGTTGAACGAATATTTTGTATGGAACGTTACACCACTCCATCTAGTTTTAGTAGGAGCATAATTTAGGATTAGTTTTATTACCTCCTCTTCTGTGGTGCCATTTGCGTATATGACTGTGTCATCTGCATATAGTTGGAGGCATTCAGTTTGCAGCCATTTTTCAAGATCGTTTATATAGATTATAAAGAGTAGTGGCCCTAACACTGACCCTTGGGGTACACCACATGTGACAGGTTGGTTGTCTGATAGTGTATTGTTTATTTTTGTTTTCTGTTGCCTGTTGTTCAGGAAGCATCTTATCCAATCCATATTGTTGGATTTTATGCCCATGGTTTTTAGTTTTTTCCAGTAGTATTTTGTGGTCTACTGTCAAATGCTTTGCTGAAGTCAATGAAGGCGGCTCCAACTAATTGTTTTTGGTTCATTGATGCCATTATGTTATTTGTTAGGTTAGTTATTGTTTTTGATGTGGAGTGCAGTTTCCTGAAGCCACCTTGTCTTTCGTTTAGTATATCGGTTTTTTCCAGGTGTTCATTGATGTGTCTATGTAACACTTTTTCAATGAGCTTGCCTGGGGTTTGAAGAATTGATATTGGCCTGTAGTTTCCCATGTTTTGTTTGTCTCCACCTTTGTGAATGGGGGTGAAGGATTGCCATTTTCTCAGCTGAGATAAAACCGACCCCTCTCAAAGAGAGATGTTGAATAGTCTACATGAAGTGGCCGGGATGGCTTGGAGTGCCTCTTTCAGTATTTTGGTTGGTATTTCATCTATTCCACTTGGTTTATTCGTGTCTATGTCATTTATTAATTTTTTTTTACTTCTATCATATCTGTTTTGCAGGTGGGGATTTCATTCTCCACAATTCCTGATCTGTTTTCCCATCTTTTTTTGAACTTTTCTGACAGCTTTTGCCCTATTGTGGCAAAGTGTCTGTTCAGTTTGTTTGCTGCATCTTTGTCTGTGAGCATTGCCCCTTCGTTATCTTGGAAGTTTGTATGCTCTTCTTTGTTATTTTTTTGGAATAATAGGTTTACATTTTTCCAGAATTTGTTTGTGTTGCTTCCCCAGTCTTTGTCCTGCTTTATTATGTATTTCTTTTTTGCTGTTCTTACAGCTTTTAGAGAGTTGTTTCGTGGGCGATAGCTAGGGCCATTTTGTCTTCTATTAGTTGTCTGTGCGATTGCAATAAAACCTTGTTTACTTTTGTTGTGAATGGAGTGTTAGCAGTCTTTGTCTACCAAGTGGTCCTTGGTTTTTTCTGTATTTTATTTTCTTCATGGGGGACACATCCATCAGATTGATTTTCATTAATTTCTGTGAGGATGGTGTTTCTCCAAAAGATATCAACATCATCTCTGTTTTGTGTGATGTTTATGTTTTGGTGCAGATGATTTTTTAATGTATCTTCTGAGTAGTTTTTTTAGGGACCTGCCCATTTTGTATTCATAGTGATTTGTGCTTTTGAGCTTTTTCCTGGTTACATATACTAGTTTGTGGTCGCTTATACCCCAGCTTCTAGTGCCCCATTTTGTGGCATGCTTTGAGTTGGTTAATATTAGGTCTATTGTTGAGCTATTGTTGCTTAGCCTTGTGTTTTCAGTGATTAGCTGCTGCAGGCCTAAGATCTTGATGGTGGTTTGCAGCATTAGTTTATTTTTTTCATTGCTGCTGTAATTCACATTGAAGTCCCCTAGCACAAAGATTTCTGCATTTGTTGATTTTTTTACAGTGTTTATGCTCTTTTCTATTTCTTCAAGGAATACTTCAATTTCACCTGACGGTGGGCTATAGAAGAGCTCACTTTGGCTACATTTCTTTGCTTTTATCAGTTTTTTTATTCAGCACCAAGTTCTCATGTGCTCTGTTGAAGATTTGTTGTTTTAGCTTTTTTCAGTGTCTAGGTGTTTGGTGGCTTTGCAGTAAAGGCAACACCTCTCACCTTTCTTTGTTTGGTTCATTGCTTTAATGTGTGTCCTGTCATTACGTACAAACCAATATCCTTCTATATTGAGGTGTGTTGTTTTAGTGTTTGTCAATAGAACCATGTCCACGGATAACGCTATACATCAAGAGTTGTCCTCTTTTTTTAGATGCATTTTTATTATGTCTATTTTATTGGATGCACTCTGGCAGTTTAGGTGGGCGAAGTGTGTGCCCCTTCCCAGTTTGCATTCAATCTCTTCTACCATATTTATTTTACTTTAAATAATATTGTTATGGTAGTGGTTGCTTGATTTCGCGAGTTTTTGATTTTGTTTTGATTTTATTTTTGGCTTAGTGATTGATGGGTTTGGGGTGTATGTGCTGGTGCATACAGCACGCATGGCCCCTTTTGATAGATAGTCATGCATACCACGCTGAAAATGCTCAATGACGTCATCGTTTGGGTTTTGGAAATGAATGGGTGAGTGGAAAGATTTACCAGCCCTGAATAATGCTCAATTGATTCATTGTTTGGGCTTCACTGGGGGGTGGGTGCAGATGTATCTGCGGCGCTGGAAAAATGTCAAGGATTCATCGTTTTCTTTCTGCGATGAAAATCGCTCAATCTCGTGTTAGTTGTTCGCGGGGGGGGGGGGGGGGGGGGGGGGGGGGTAATGATGGGGGGGGGGTGGGTGGCAAGAAATGGTATCCCACCCTGAAAATGCTCAATGACGTCATCGTTTGGGTTCGCGCCCACACACACACACACACACCCAGATACACACACACACAATCATAGGCCATCTAAGGACAAACCGGTCATCGAAGGACAAACCTACCCCCCCACCCTAAAAGAAAGGGTCATCTAAGGACAAACAGCCCATCCCACCCTAAAAGAATGGGTGATCTAAGGTCAATGGACTCTCTCAGAAGGGGTCATCAAGTGCAATGGACTCTCTCAGAGCCAGGATTACATAATTTTACGCTCAATCGAACCCTACTATACTACTGTTGCAAGTCGCCATAAGTTCTGAGATGATATCAGAATTTGGTCAAGAAACCAATAATTCACCAAATACAAATACATACATAGTTTGTGAGATATCTCAGTATAAGTTCAAAGAGGTTTTGGAAATTAGATTAATATGTCGTTAACTGAACGACTGCAAGTTTTCTTGTGGAAATACCCAGAATATGACAAAGAAAATACACCTAGAGCTAGAGCTAGTCTATTCGACAAGACTGAACCTGTACTGGCGGCTTCCACTCGGACTGAAGAAGCCTGTTTTATTAAAGCCACATAGTCCAATGAGAGCATACATTTACTAAACCAAAACACTTAACCTAGTTTTGAACTTAGACACTGGTTCACTTAATAATCATTAATTACATGTTGATGCTCTCGTTTTATGCTGCTATGCCTGAAAATGAGCAAACAAAGTCTGTCCACCATTTCGGTGTGCACACAAAAATTTCTTTGGCATGTTTTCACTTCAAATATATTCAGAGGTAATCCTTTTAAATAAAAATGACATCAAACTAAAGTAAGGTAAATTATACTAATCAATCTAATGCATTTATCCTATTAAAAAAGAATTAGGTAACAAGAAATAGCAATACCTGAAAACCATAAGATTTTCCGATTTAAATAGATGCTATTTTTCACAAATTAATTCACCCTTTAGTGTTATATTTTAGCACTGTTTAGTACGTCATCAGTTACACGCGTACGTACAATTTCTCATATCAGTGCCTCCATTTGCTACCATCAAATTGTGCCCTTATAAAATATGGTTGTTGGTGAATTCATCTTCGGTGAGTACATTGTGTAATATTTATTATTTAATTATATACCTTATAATAATTATAATTTCATGCGCACAGAGAGGTTAGCAGTATACATCAGGGGCCATATGCATGCATCGGTGTTAGCGAGCCAAAACGGTGTTTGGCGGGAATCCCCCGTTTAGTGGCGAAAAGTGGCATGCAAGAGTAAGTGATAGGCCTAACACCACAAGCTTAAACTAGGTTAAGCTAAACCAGATATACAGCAGGTTTACAGGGTGGGAGGTTTACGTTGAGGACCAATGCTATGTCTACATACAGACTAACTGTTGATTACTGAATTTAATGACTGCATTTAGTGATAGAGTCAATCATTGGCTTACCCTAATGAAATGAGAATCATGTAGCATAAACGGATGCGATGCATACGGAGTGTTTTTATTGGATTTCATGAGGTTGACTAATTTATATTATCGGTAGAAAATTATGAAAGCACATCAAATAACACGCGCGGGAGTAGTATAGTGGGGTTCTTTTCAGCGTAAAATTACGTACTCCTGGCTCTGAGAGAGTCCATTGCACTTGATGACCCCTTCCGAGGGAGTCCATTGACCTTAGATGACCCGTTCTTTCAGGGTGGGGGGGTAGGTTTGACCTTAGATGACCCGTTCTTTCAGGGTGGGGGGGTAGGTTTGACCTTAGATGACCCTTATTTTTTTGTTGGGTGGGTGGTTTTGTCCTTAGATGACTGGTTTGTCCTTAGATGACCTATGATTGTGTGTGTGTGTGGGTGTGTGTGCGCGTGTGTGTGTGTGCGCGCGTGTGTGTGTGTGAACCGAACCGATGACGTCATTGAGTTTTTTCAGCCTTGGCTACCATCTGTCACCCTGCCCCCCCATCATTCCCCCCCAGCCGACCCAAACGATGACGTCATTGAGTATTTTCATTGTTGGATATCATCAGTCACCCTTGCACCCCACCCCCCCATCATTCCACCCCCCACCTTTTGCCCCCCCAGCGGACCCAAACGATGACGTCATTGAGTCTTTTCTGTGTTGAATACCATCTGTCACCCCCCATCTTTCCGCCCCCAGCCGACCCAAACGATGACGTCATTGAGCATTTTCTGGGTTTGATACCATCTGCCACCCCGACCCCCCCATCTTTCCGCCCCCAGCCAACCCAAACGATGACGTCATTGAGTCTTTTCTGGGTTGGATATCATCCGCCACCCCCGCCCCCCCATCTTTCCGACCCCCCCATCTTTCCGCCCCCAGCCGACCCAAACGATGACGTCATTGAGCATTTTCTGGGTTGGATATCATCCGACACCCCGGCCCCCCCCGGCCCCCGCCCCCCCATCTTTCCGACCCCCCATCTTTCCGCCCCCAACCGACCCAAACGATGACGTCATTGAGCATTTTCTGGGTTGAATACCATCTGCCACCCCGACCCCCCCATCTTTCCGCCCCCAGCCGACCCAAACGATGACGTCATTGAGCATTTTATGGGTTGGATAGCATCCGCCGCCCCGCTAAAATAGAATGCTTCCCCACAATCCCTCCCTCCGAAAACTCGAAGCGTGGTAACATCATATCAGTTAGTGAGAGAGATTTGATGAAGTAGCATCAATATTTAAGCGAAGAACAACCGCAATATTTAAGCGAAGAACAACATGGGAAAACATCAGGTATGTTTACTCATATCTTTTTTATTTTATTATATATATATATATATATATTTGATTAATTTATGTTCTTATTTAAATTTACATATTTTCAAAATAAAAAATATGTTGTAATACATATTTTATGATTTATTTTTACGATAAATGTGGATGATATATATATATTTGATTAATTTATGTACTTATTTAAATTTATGTTTTTCAAAATAAAAATATGTTATAATAAATATTTTGTATTTAATATATATCTTCTTCATCCTTTCAGCATTTTTCGTGTGACTCGTGTTCGAAGATCTTCAAGTCTATTTCAAGTTTGGCGAAGCATCAGCGACTTGCATTCGCCTGCTGTGCAGAGCTTCAATCGCTGGCTTGCATTCACTGTCGTAAAACTTTCCGCTCCCTGTTTGGTCGAAGAAGACATGAGAATAGATGTAAACTTGGGAGAGTTACACCCACTTCTCCCTCTTCTTCTCCTATTTCACAAATTGGGAAAGACACTTCCACAAGGTCTTCTTGTTATAAGTGTGGAGAATGTGGTGAGGAATATTCATACATGAAGGAACTATTGCACCATATGAAGAAGCATTGCGCTAAATGTTCTCTATGTTCTGTGGCATTTGGAAATAGTAAACTTCTCAATAAGCATATGCGGTTATATCATGCTGATTATGCCACAACTCCCACCCCATCTTCTTCTTCTTCTTCGCGTTTCATGAGAACTGTTACTAATGATGATGATGATGATGATGATGATAAAAAGGAATATTCTGCTGTCGGTGGTGTGGATGATGGTGGTGTGGGTGGTGGAGGTGGTGGTGGTGTGAATGAAAAAACTAACTTTTTTCAAAGACAGAGAGATTCAAGTGGAGTATTCCAACCTGATTCTGTTTCAAAATCTCATTCCGCCATTACTTGCGAAGATTGTGGTAAGCTTTTCGCATCATGGCGTCTTTTGATTTCCCATAGATGGATTCACGCTTCAGAAGGTTCTCAACCGCATCAAGAACCATGGATACCAGATTCAAATATCTCCCCACCTTGGGGAGAAGGAGAGATAATTGACATTCCTTTGCAAGTGGTTTATACAGAAAATCGTGACACTATTCTAGCGCCTCACAATATTGGAAGGGTTAGAGGTATCTATAATTTCCCCATGGCGGATTATACAGGAGATAGTTTGATATTAGAAGAACATATTCGTTGTATTTATGAATTTGAAAAGAATTCATTTAAGATCAATTTTGCTTTTGGTTTAATTTTGAAATCGATTGAAACTGGTGAATATCGTTATTTTACCGCTTATTTTAATTCAACAATATTCAATTTTCCATGCTCTGTTAATAACCTAGGCGATCTAACGGGCTTATTTGATCATATTAGAAAGATTGATGTGGAGCGTTTAATTCAAGCCGTGGGTGAGAACTCCAAATGGCATAAGGTTTACATTACTAATGTCAATTACTTTGTTTTTAGAAAATCTTTTGTGATTGGAAGATCCAATTCCCTTATTTTTCCAGATTTCATTAAAAAAAAAAAATCTATAAATAACTTCCTAGATGCGGAAGGAATTAGTGATTCGAATCTCGGGAAAGAGCAACTATGTTTTTTTCATTGCTTAGCTTATCATACAGAGAGGAATATACATAAGTTGCGGAGTGTAGTTATGAAACTACGTGACAAATGGTTATTTTTCCTCAATCCGGTTTGGAATGAATTCCACAAGAATAAAAAAAGGCGTTTTGCAGGTATATCATTAGAAGATCTACCAAATTTAGAATCATGCTTTAGTGTTAGTATAAATGTTTACTCTTTGCGAGAAGACGATTCATGCATATCTCTCTACTCCTCTCAATTCTCCTCTCACTCCCTCCCCCTCAATCTTAATCTATTTAATTCACATTTTGGTTATATCTCGAATATGGAGTCGTATGCTAGCAAGTATGCTTGCAGGAATTGTGATAAACTATTCTCTTTGAAACACAAAGTCATAAGACATGAGAAAGTTTGTGCGAACAGGGTCAGTTTTATATATCCAGGAGGACTGTATTCACCTTCAAAAACTATATTTGAGGAGTTGCGAGATGGTTTGAATATAGATACCGAACTTCACTTGCAAAACTTTCCCTGGTTTGCGGTTTACGATTTTGAATGTCTCCTACCAACCAAAAATATTCATCACCAACAGCAAAGAGAATTAGAAGTTGGTGTTGGTGTAGATGTTGTTGAGAATGGAAATGATGAAGATGAAGATGGTGCTGATGATAATGATGATGATGATGATGAGCAAAGGAAGTTAAAGTGGTGTACAGAGCACAAACCCATTTGTGTTAGCATTTCTTCAAATGTTCCGGGTTATTTAGAACCTAAATGCATAATTGATGAAAATTTAAATCTCTTGCTTTCTAAGATGGAGATTTACCTGAGTGAGATACAGGAAGCGTTGAAAGCACTATCAAAAACTCGCTGGGAATCTATACATAAGAAACTAGATGAGTTATGTATTTCCTATAGTCAACCTCTTACTAGCTCCACAGCTTCCTATATTCCAATTGTGAGAGTTAAAGAGGAGAATGAAGTTGTTAATGATATTAATGCTGATGATGATGTTGATATTGATGTTGATAATGATGAAGATAATTATTATAACTACACTAATAATTATAACTTCACTAATAATAATAATAATAATGCCAATGAAGAGATGTCTTCCTCTACTGAAGCGAATGATATGGAGTTAGGAGAAAACTCACCTATGAAGAAGAAGTCTGGAAGTGGAGGAGGAGGAGGAGGAGAAACGTCTAAAGCGTTGATGAGGACGCCGCCTTCATCCTATTGCGTTCGGGAACAGTGCGCTGAAAAGATAAGATTGCGAATATTGAATTCCATAGAACGGTTAAAGGAGCGGTTTAACACTTATTGCATCACCCTTCCTTGCCTCGGTTTTAACTCTAGTAGAAATGATCTTCCAGCTGTACGATCCGCTTTCCCCAAACACTTCAAACTTGGGAGTGAGTTGAACTATATTGTTAAAAAAGCAAATCAATACAGTGCTATTGTAACCAAAAAGTTCGCATTTTTAGACATCAGTCTTTTTCTTGCTAGCGGGAGTAGTTATTCAAAATTTCTCATCGCTTATTCAGCACCCGATTTCAAGAGTTATCTACCTTATGAGTGGTTAACCAACTTTTCAAAACTTTCTCATCCCGCACTCCCTGAATATGATGCTTTCTATTCTAAACTCAAAAGTGTTAATGTGTTAGAGGAAGAATACCTTGACTGGGAAAGGAAAGGTGATAGCAATTCCGCTTCACCAAAGACTGGTCGCATGAAATATAATGATTTACAATCAGTTTGGAAGGAGCGGTTCCTTTCGCGATTTCCTAATTTACTATGTGAATCTAGATACAAAACCATGTGTTACAGCTGTAGAAAATATGTTAGCATTTTATATATCTATGCGAATCGATCCATTGAAAACCGCAATCTCCGCACCAGGAATAGCACGAAGATTGCTATTCCAGTGCGCCAAAGAGAATGAATGCTTCTTTTCAAGTTTTTGTGAGCGAGATGCGGATCTTTATACCAAAATTAAGACTTGCGCTTTTGGAGGACCGAGTATAATCTTTAAAAGATATGCTAAGGTGGGAGAGACGGTTCTACGCAATAATCCTGAGAAACCCTGTCGTTCTATACAAGGTTATGACTCTAATGCGATGTATCTATATTGTCTCTCTCAAAAACTTCCTGTTTTGTTTCCTTTTAGACGAAAGTTAGAAAACAATTTTAAACCTCAGTGTACCTGGAAACATCTTGATATGTACAAATGGATGAATTGGGAATCTCAGACAAATAATATTAGAATTGAGCATAAGATCAACACTGGAAAAGAGTTTCAAATTGGACCCTATTTCGCTGATGGTTACTGTCGAGAAACTCACACCATTTATGAGTTTAACGGGTGTTGGTATCATGGCCATCCACCAAGTGAGTGTTCTTTTCATTCCAACATCCCCTCCTCCATCACCGTCACCACAGAATCAATAGCGAAAGACAAAAAGCAGAAAGAGGCTCATCTTCAGACTTTGGCTAGAGAACAATACATTCGACAGTGTGGATTTAATTTGGTGGTGCTTTATGAATGTGAGTTTAAAAAGCTTTTGCGAGAGAATAACTCCATAGCGCAAGCTGCAAATGAATTTCTCCCACCATTCTACATTAAACACCCCCACAGCGTTTCTCTAGAAACTATCCTGAACGCGATTGAAAGTGGGGAGCTAACAGGTATGGTGGAGGTGGATATTCGCGTTCCCGCTGTATGGCCTAAAGGGAAGGAGCAGGAGATCTCTCCTAAGGAATTCTTTTCAGAAATGGCTCCTATATTTTGTAATGTCGACATTGCATTGAATGAGTGGAGTCCCCTTATGCGACAATTTGCATTTAAGAAAGTTTCAAAAGATCCTGTGAATACACGTCGACTTTTGGTGGGTGGAATGCGCGGTGAGCGTATACTTCTAGCTACTAACCTATTACAATTCTATCTTAGTATGGGGCTTCTAGTCACACAAATTTGGGAGGTTGTTGAGTGGAAATTAGAGTTTTGCTTTAGAGGATTTTGTGATTTTATTACAAACTCACGTAGGGAATCAGATTCGAATCCTGATTTTCAAATTAAGGGAGAGACAGCAAAGGTTATGGGTAATGCGAGTTACGGAAGTCTCCTGATGGATAAGACAAAGCATACAAATATTTCATATGTGAATTCTATTCAAAAAGCGAAATTAGCTGTTAATTCAAAACTCTTTAAAAATATGACTGAACTAGATGATGATATTTTTGAGATTGAGCAGTGTAAACGATCAATTCGCTTAGACATCCCAGAGCAACTCGGTTTCTTTGTTTTAAATACCGCTAAGTTGGTTCTTTTACAATGGTATTACTGCTTTCTAATTAAATTCATTGATAGAAGCGACTTTGAATTAACCCATTGTGATACGGATAGTTTATATATGTCGATTTCTGGGAAAGATCTCATCGATGTTGTGAAACCGTCAAAAAAGAAAGAGTTTTTGAGTTTGCTTTATGGACATTGTAATGATTATGGTTACTTTAAATGGGAAAACGGTTTCTATTTACCTAGAGATTGTTGTCAGAAACATCGTGAACATGATAAACGTGAGATCGGAATCTTTAAGAAAGAGTATACAGCAACTACTTCATATTGTTTGAATTCTAAAACATATCTGCTTATAAAGTCAGTTGATGGTGGGGGAGAGAGTGGAATGAAATCCCATGAAAAGGTCTTGTAAATCCATTAATAAAAGATGCTTAATGAAGAATCGTACTTCTGCTGAAGGGTTTTATGCAGATGCGTTATTTAGAAATGAGAGTGGATCGGTTATAAATACAGGATTCAGAGCTCACCACAATTCGGTTTGGACATAAAAGGAACGACGAACAGGTTTTACTTTTTTATACATTAAGAGACATGTGCTGAAAAATGGGATAGACACACTTCCATTGGAAATGACGCTCACACCATGGATAAATTACAACTCCTTTATTATACCTTTAACTAGCTGCTTGTCAAATGATTTCCCGCTGAAACTTGACAAGTTTGGAAAAACCTTTGAATGTTGTTGGCAGTTATTCTATTATGAGAAGGCTCTGTTCCATAGTAGTCCCTCTATTGCTGCTCGCATTATGAGTTTCCATCACACCAAAGCAAAGTTTTTAGCAAGAGAGCTCACATTCTCATCATCATCATCATCATCTTCTTCTTCTTCATCATCATCAATACAAAAAAAAAGAGAAAAAAGCATGGAGTGATGTGCGAGAGAGAAAGATGGTTGCAATACTAAACATGAAATTAATGAAAATCAGAAGTAGAATATTGACAGAGTTGAATTCACTCCCCTCAGGGATTACAATTATTCATCCAGGTGATCGCTATGATAAAATGTGGACTGCGGGAATTGGTCACGGAATGTGTGAACTTTCCAATCCTGCAGAGATGAATGGGCGTAATTTCATTGGACGATTTTGGCTTACACTTAAATTTCCACATTCATCGGCATCCCCCTCCACCTCCTCCTCCTCCTCCTCCTCCTCCTCCTCCTCCTCCTCATAATCTTTACCTTTATCAACTTTATTCTAACCTATTCTCCTACTCACAATGTGAAGCTCACAACCCCTGCATCCCTCATGCGATTAACATCTCTCTCTCTCCATATACATAATTATCTCCTTATCCACCATCACCTCCACCACCACCACCACCATCATCTACATCCGATTATGTCGATCGTGACAATTGAAGTGGATAATCACTCATTTCAGGGAATGAAATCTCCAGCGACAATAAGTGTGAGTGGAATCACTGGAAGTGGAAAAACTTCATTGATTCATAGGATAATAACTGAACGTCAAACACTATTTGAGCTTCCTGTTCATAAAACACTCTATTGCTATGGGGTGGAACAACCTTTATTTGCAAAAATGGAATCGGAGTTTAAGGATCTTGAATTCATGGAGGGTCTTCCATCAAAAGAAAAGATCTTTGCCTTTTCAGATTTATCCCAACACAATTTGATTATACTAGATGATCTAAATGAAGAAGTTGTAAATAACTTAGGAGCTCAACATCTAGTTAGCAAGTTTAGTCATCATCATGGATGTTCAGTGATTATGGTGAGTCACAATGTATATGAGTTCTCGAACCATTTCTTTGAATCTGCAGTATATGATTATAATGAATAATTCAAGAGACATGCGTCAGATACAGCGAGTCGCTTCACAGACTAATTTGGGGAGATTGTTGTTGGATAGCTATAAAGACGCTGTTGAAACTAAAAGAGTTGGTTATCTGTTGATTTGTATGCATCCTCGAGATGTAGTAGATGT